>OX421497.1:2014770-2157270 GCA_949126835.1 Anisus vortex | reverse complement strand
TAGAATTCTTAACCAGAAGTTTCAATATCACAAACACATGCGGCCCCCTCTCCCCCTCCTCCCCCCGTGGGAGGTTGGCTAGATCGACTGATACCATGTACCATTGTTTGTTTATTTTGACAACCTTCAACTCCCCCCACTCTCTCGCTCTCTATCCCCCCCCCAGAGGGACCTATCGCGCATAAACCTGTAAAAGTCAACCTATGGCAAACCATCTCTTCGGTACCTGCACTCCAGCTACTAGCCCTTCCCCTCCCCCCACGCTCGACCCACAAGGTTTCGCCCACCTGATATCTACACCTTACTTCCACTCCCCCCTCCCCCTACAGGCTGCGCCCACAACTACCCCCCCCCCCCATCCAACCTTTAACTTCATACCTTTAAAGCTCCACACCTACGTCCCCCTTTTCACCCCTCGCCCTCCCCTGCGATCTGTCTGTTCCCTTTTAAATTTCAAATTTCTCTGTTTATTTGTTTTCTTTATCCTACGGCTTATTCTTATTTCTTTTTTTTTTTTAAAGTTTGCGCTTTGCCTTCCTTCTATGCCGCTAGTTTCCATGACAACCAGAACGCGTCATTTCATGATGAGCTATTTGCACTTTTCCCCAAAAATCTCATTACGGCTTCAAAAATGTCACTTTCGATCTTTCACCGATTCGGAATTGTCTTTTTCTCTGGAGTATATTTATATCTCAGACCATTTGTTTTTACCAAAGACTTCGTGACACTTACTTAGAACCAGCAATTGTATGAAATACAATGAGCTGTACGAGTTTAACTGCTCACCGAAATGGAGACCAGCTTTCTGGTGAGGTCAAGTCAAGTAGTGCCGTCTGACCAAATTGATCCATAGAGCCGGTGAGTTTCTGTGACCACGGCATACTATGGGGATTGTGTGACCAGCACAATGCCCAGCAGCCCTTTTACATTAACCCCAACTAAAATCAGAGCTGGGTAGACTTAGTGGGCACCCTCCAGACACGTGAACGAATCCTAGCCTTTACCGGGATCTGAACCCAGGACCTTCGGTACGCCAGCCGAACGGTGCCCCTTCTGGTGAAACAGGAATTATGTTGCTGAGATTTAGACTATTAGAATTGTCTGAACTGATCATATTTAAGCGAAGCTGACTTCACGTTAAACCTGTAGGCCCTAACTGTTCTTGTGTTAACAAATTGTATCTTTGCTAATAGTGTGCCAAACTGGGATTTCTAACTCATTCAGCGTGCCAACAGCCTGAAAGTTAACCCGCTGTTATTTTTATAGGACAATTTTGTTAGCACCTTAGCAAGAACAATGCCAAAAGCAATGGAGCTTCATAGCTAAAATCTTTAAAGCGTTTTAATATCAAATAAAAAAATGTACGCGTTGTGATTTTTTTTTTTTTTGCATTGGTCTGTAGTACAAAAAATAAAAAAAATTATTATACAAATTTCACTTAAAAGATTAGTGTATAATAATTTTAATATAGTTGTCAATAAAAAATCTTACACCTGCTATTTGATCATTATAATAATATTTAGACTTTAGATCTCAGCCTTACTGAGATTTCCTTTAATAGTTTAATGTCAGACTAACAATATTATCACAATATAGTTAAACCGAATCGCTACGTAGTGATCATACAAGTTGGGTAGTTAATGTAAGGTTTAAAAATGTAAATATAAGTTATTTAGTCATATAATATTTATATAGTTTTTAACTACCTATAATAGTTTGATAATTTTAAAGTTATTTATCAAATATTTTAACGCAATGAAAACGCATTAATTATCTCCCTTTAAATTAAATTTCCCCAAACCATTTTGGTTTTAGTGATGACAAACAAGTCATGTTTTGTAATATAACTAATATGACTATGCAATTTTATTTTAATACAAATCCAGCATCATGGTATTCATTTTAACATGTAACTAGAGGTATAAAATTAATTTACGTTAAATAATAAGAATAATAATATTTGTATAGCGGGAAATAAACATTTTCTGCCTAGATTGTTTGTCCCTTAATATTTATAAAAATTGCATAATATAATGCTAGTACAGTATAGTAAAGTATTCCCTCGGACCAAATTGATCCATAGCGTTCATCAATTTTGTGTGGCCACGGCATACTAGAGGATTGTGTGGACAGTACAAAGCCCAGATAAACTACCTCAACTAAAAGTACCAATCAGAGCTGGGTACACATAGGGACACCTCCAAATCTGGGAACAAATCCTAGCCTCCACCAGGATTTCAACCCAGGACCTTCGGTATGCCAGGCGAATGAACTGCCGCCCGGCCACCATGCTCCATAATTCTAATTTAATAGCCGCTTACATTTAATGAAATAATTAAAGAAATAAATTTGTTTTAGAATAAATTATTTTATGTTTAATTAGAAGATGAACATAAAAACTCTTTTGCATGTAATTAGTGTGTACCAATTTATGAGCGTCATGTCTTGAATGCTCTTATATAATTGTTCAATGTCAGGTACATATATAGTTACTTCTGAGTGGTCAAGTGTAAGTGACCTCTTTGTATGCTTGAAACAGTCATGTGCGATAAAATCTGTTTATAAATGTAAATTGAACCTAAAGCTGAAAATAATGTGAATGCCTAGCAGATGAGAATAGCAGATGACTTTCGTAAGCAGTTCCTGCCAGACTTCCCTGCAAATTGGGATATTTTGATAGCGTTTTGTGTTTAAAATTCAAATTACTGCATTTTAAAATTGCAAATATCCCTCCATTAAAAAAAGATCCACAACTGAGTAGTTTGTGTTGACATCAAGAGAGGCTTAATGGGGTATACAAACATGAAACATGAGGCCATGAAATTAAAGCATTGCCTTTGTTTAGAAAACTTTGGTTTGAGCACTTCTAAGTACATCTGGAAAAGCCCATCTATCTATCTATCTATCTATCTATCTATCTATCTATCTATCTATCTATCTATCTATCTATCTATCTACCTATCTTAATATGCCTTAAATTAGGGAAATAATAAATCGTTTTCTAATTGATTTCATGGCAAGATATATTCAGTTTCAAAACAAATCCATTCCAGGGGTCTAACCCTTTCCTTGTAAATGTAAGTACAACTCACTGAAATGTGTCGCTTTGACATTCAGAAACATCGGCTTCCACAGTCAGTTGTCTTCATTCAATATCGGAAAATGTTGTTTTCTTTCTAAATCAAAAAAACACCTTGCTTGCTCCCAGATCAGAAATGAATCTATTCAAGACTTAACCTCGTCTAAGGCACTGTGTACAACAGGAGATCTCTATTCTCAGTATCACGTTCGTGTAGAAGAGACTTAAATTGTCTGTAAATCAAGAACAGGTGAGATACTATACAATCGACTTTCTTTACAAAAGATTCAACCACAGATCGCAAGGTCCAATGATAAACTATTTACACACAAACTTTCCTGAACTTTAACAGTCTACATACAGTGTGACTTTCATGAAGTGTATCACGCAGCAGCCATTAATTATGCTGACGTACCGGTACGTTGTTGACTTGCATTAAAAATATCTTTCTTTGGGAGATATCTCGCGTGAAATTGAAAATCGCCAAGTGTGGCACGCGCGCCTTAGGTTGCCAACTCCTGGTGTAAACGATTATGTATAACCATCTATAAATGTACACGAGGTTATTCATCCTTTGCTTGATTTATATAGACCGAAAGAACTATATCTTATCTTATCTTATACATTACAGACGCTTTTTATATAAAGAAGATTATTGCGTCCTATGCACATCCGCGGTTTCAGTCTAGTCTTGTATTTCTATTAGTGTTTTAAATGATGTAAAGTTACTGGTTTTCCTTGTTTGTTCAAGACACCCATTCCATACCAAGATGCCACTCGGGAAGAAAGAGTACTTCTATGCATTTGTTCTCGCATAAGTGCGGCAGCATAAGGAATAGGGAAAGTGTTTTGTCCTTATGTTATCTGAGCATTGTGACAGATTGTTTTTGTGTTGTATTTCTAAATTATAATTTAATGCCTTATGTCTTATTACTACTTTACTCTTTGCCCTTCTGTCTTCTAGTGTTTCTAAGTTTAGTGATTTAACACGACAGAGACAATTCTTGAATGAAGACATGGTCTAGAGGAGATTTAAGGCATTATTAACATAAACAACTAAATGAAACTCTTTTATTTTTATCATCTCAAATACTCACAGTCTGAAGTTTGATTAATTAAAATAGAGATTTTAGAAATTAGATCGATTTGGGATCTTGGTTAGCTTATTCAAAAACTAAAATTTTCAACTCTGAGAGTTCAGATCTGTTTAGGATCTTAGTGCAATGCTTTTTGAAAGTTAAAACCCTTACGCCATCTAAAAAAAACTTTCTATATAAAGTTAGGGCTACAATAGAACTATTTTAATTCATATAGCCAACGTGTTGTAAGAAATATTAAAATGTGTAAGTCGTTAATGGTTCTCTACCTCCACCCTAATGGGAAAATCATTTTTAAAACTGAGACTTCTGAGCTATTTAAAGCGATTCAACCAACTTAAAAACCTTGCTGTGTACAAGTTGAAAATATCAAAGCTCTGAGAACTCAGAGCTTATTTTAGCTCACATTTACACAAGCTCCTACTTTCTTATCATCTTCTCGTCCAGACGACTTCAACCCATTTTTTTTTGTTGAAAACCCGTTGTGTTGATTGCTGATTCTTTCTGTGTGATGTTACTATTTATAGACGCATTACTCACACACATATTTAAAAGTTCAGATTCCCCCCCCCCCTTCTACTCACTTGTTTACCTGTAGAAGTGTGCGTGTGTGTTTCTCTACAGCTCGCATCTCGTGGTCAGCACGAACTGTGTTCACCTTACATTAAGATCTAGAACTTTCTATACCCACAAATAAAAACAAGACAGAAACACATTTTGAAAGTACACTGAATGTTTAATACTTATTACGAATTTGGTTAAAGGAATTGCTCATGATGTATCTGCACAAAGTCTATAATAAGATGGACCGCTTGCTTTAATATTTCTGTTATTTGATGACTCGAATGACTTCTTTTCTGAATTCCCGATTCCCTTTTGTATTGTGCACTTCCGTTTTATTTAATCGCTATAATATTCTCAATGAAAAACTAAAATTTAAATCGAAAGTTGTATACAGTGGAAACCTTTAGGCAAACGTAGGAGCGTAGAAGACAGCGTTATTGGATGCGCACGGAAAAAGAACATATAAGCTCTAAAAATGGAGCAAGCTGTCCATCTTATTAATAGTCTTCGGGAATGGCTAAAGCTGTGTCTGTATTACTACTGAAACAGATAAGAGATGATAATAATATAGAAAATTTAAAATCAGTGTATTTATTTAAAGTTGCAGTTTCCTAAACGCGGTAAGCGTACCCTTGGTTTATCGGTACTGATATATCGTTTTGGCAAAGGAGATACGCTGATAGATATATGAAACGCTGGATTAGACCTTCTGCTTCTTCTTCTTCTTCATTCTCAAGTGTTATGATTTGGAGGATTTAGACAAGTCCTTTAGTTGTGATGAACTGCGCCGTGGCTGTCAGTTGCTCTAGTCCACCCTACAGTTTGTCATTGAAGCTAGCCTCCTGGGGCCATAATATGGCTGACCGGATAGATTGGCACGGGGGGGGGGGGGGGCAGGTCTGAAGGACATGTTCCGCATTTTCTGGAGCTATTCCGCAGGGGCACATTTAACTTATACCAAATTTGTAGTTTGCGGAACATGTTGCGCGGAACAGGGCTGTTTCAGCCTGTCAACTTCAAAATTGACTGCAGTGAAATTTATAGGACCGGAATGTAGTTTTAACAAATGTAAATTTTACATTCTTTACTACTTGACTTTAACTTTTTTAGACACCTAAAATGATTATTAATATTATTATCATTATATTTCATTGCCTATATGAGCCTATTAAAAAACAAATAAAAATAGGAAATGTTCACACAATGTGCAAATATGACAATACTATAGTGAAGGTTTTTAGTAGTTGAAATCATTTTCATCACAAAGTGTCCACAATGGACGAAAAAAATTGTGAGCCGGGCGATTTTGCTTTCATGGACCGGTACCGAATAGAGGCACCCGGCATTTTAGGGGAAACTCGGACCCTGCCTGTAACAAAAAAAATTCCATGAATGGTTCAAGGGACAGAAGTGTGCAAAAAGAACACTACAAGCTCATCCTTAACCGCATTTTCTGGAGCTATTCCGCAGGGGCACATTTAACTTATACCAAATTTGTAGTTTGCGGAACATGTTGCGCGGAACAGGGCTGTTTCAGCCTGTCAACTTCAAAATTGACTGCAGTGAAATTTATAGGACCGGAATGTAGTTTTAACAAATGTAAATTTTACATTCTTTACTACTTGACTTTAACTTTTTTAGACACCTAAAATGATTATTAATATTATTATCATTATATTTCATTGCCTATATGAGCCTATTAAAAAACAAATAAAAATAGGAAATGTTCACACAATGTGCAAATATGACAATACTATAGTGAAGGTTTTTAGTAGTTGAAATCATTTTCATCACAAAGTGTCCACAATGGACGAAAAAAATTGTGAGCCGGGCGATTTTGCTTTCATGGACCGGTACCGAATAGAGGCACCCGGCATTTTAGGGGAAACTCGGACCCTGCCTGTAACAAAAGAAATTCCATGAATGGTTCAAGGGACAGAAGTGTGCAAAAAGAACACTACAAGCTCATCCTTAAATGTGCGATTAATGCCCTTGTCTGTCTAGACACTTCCGTTCATGCACAACATCAGGAGTAAACAACTCCACTTCTATCAACCAGTAATCGCCCCTGAGACAGAGTTCTGCTCCCGCCCTAGTGCGGATTGTTCAGTGTGTCTGCTGAGGGCGTTTAAGAGAGGGGAGGTCTGGCCCTACTTTAAAAACTCGGGGGTCGAATGCATTAGCTAAACACCACTTGACCTCATTAGACAGAGGAATTAGTGAGTCATAAGACTTCTATCTTCAATGGGTTTAATTAGTATACACAGGATCATTCTAGAGCCTCTCTCTGGAGTCAGGAATGCCGCAGTTCTAAATATCCTTACAACCAGTTTCTGTGGCCGCGGCATAATAGGGCATTATATGGTCAGTACAATACCCAGCCGCTCTACTTTTTTACATTTTATATACCTTTATCTTATCTTATACATTACAGATGCTCCTTCTAAAAAGAAGATTGCGTCCTACGCAAATCCATGGTTTGAGTCTGGTCCTGCATTTCTATTAGTGTTTTAAATTAAGTTAAGTTACTGGTTTTCATGGATTGTTCAGGCAACCTATTCCACGCCCAAATGTCAATCGGGAAGAAAGAGTACTTAATAATATTTAATTTTGTATAGCACTTATATGCATTGGTTCTCGTATAGGGGATAAGGAAAGTGTTTTTGTCATTATGTTTATCTGAGCATTGTAACATTGGTATCTGTAGGCCCTATGTAAATTCAAAAGAAAACTTACTATATTTTCATGTTATAACTACGTGTGTTTACAATAATCCTTCTAGTATGCTTCAATGTGCTTGTAATCTTAAGTTATTTCAGCACTATTACGATCTACATTAGTATGTATTGAAATTAACTCGTTAAGTATTAAAGTCTGCTTTTTAAGTGCTGTATTATCTTTCATTTTGTGCTACTTTTGTTTATTAAATATATTTTTTTATTGTTGTATTTATTACCATACTCTAAATTCCACACCTGTTTTAATGTAACAGCATGCGCTAATCTATGGCAGTCTGTGTAATCATCTTCTATTTTTAGCTCCACCCTTACCTTACGCCTTTCCTATTAATTTTTTTCAAAGGTGTTATTATCCCCGGTAGCGCGTTCGACTAGCATTCCAAAGGTTCTTGGTTCGAATCCTGGTGAAGGCTAGGATTTGTTCCCGGGACTGGAGGGTGTCCCTGAGCCTACCCAGCTCTGATGGGTACCTGACGTTAGTTGGGGGTAAAGTAAAGGCGGCTGGGCGTTGTGCTGTCCACAAATCCCCTAGTATGCCGTGGCCACAGAACCTGGTGAACGCTGCTTCAACGGCCATGTACACATGGGCATCAAAGAGGTGTGTGTAAACCGCCGATACGTTCCCATTAAGAATACACCGGCGGGCGAACGTATGGGGGACAGCTCCCGCAGAGGGTCCGAAACCCATTGCACTGCCGAGAAGCCACGGGTTATCGGTGTGGAGGAAGCCACTACCCCATCTCAGAACCACCCGGTGCCTTGATGTCTGTACCCACAGTACTATAGAATAGGATTTGTGCTACCTGGTGACAGTGTAGGTATACGGGCGAGCCACCACGATACTGATCCTTAGGTTCCGTGGACAATCCTAAATGCGGAATCCCTTCGGCTTGTTGTGGGGTGTATTGAGCCCGACCAGAGCTTGGGAGTGCCCCCCCCCCTTCGGGCTCGTCCGGTTGTATTTATGAGACCGAATAACTCACCGGCCTTATTATCAATTGGGTCCGAATGTTATTTTACTTTTTATTATCCTAATAGATTTGAAAAGGCTAACTGGCCATGTAGACTTCCTTTTTTAAAATTAACTCGTTTGGCATCACCAGCATCCAATTTGGAGAAATTTAATTAAAGGGAGATAATTAAACCATTTTCTTTGTGTTAATATTTACAATATTATGTTTCTTTAATGTTTCCTTTTAAAAATAAATAATTTACAATTTATAACTTTAAAATGAAAAAACTATAAAAAAAATAGTTGAAAATTATATAAATATTATATGACTATAGAATTTATATGTACATTTCTGAACATTACATTTACTACCTAGTTTGTATGATTACAACGCATCTGCTCCTCTTTACTGTAGTATACCTGTGGTTGGGATGATATTGACAAGTAATAATATATTTGCTGAGATCTCAGTTATGCTGGGATCGAACTACAAACAATGTACTAGTAATACATTAATGTGTAAGTTGAGTAATGAGATTGTGGATTAAAAAAATAAAGATGATAATACAAAAAAAGGTTCATTTGTTATTAAGACTAAATATAAAAAGCTTTAATGATTTTCTCTATAAAGCTACTATGCTCTTGGTCTTCCTGCGGAACTAAATAAATTGTCTAACAAAAATAAACAAATTGTAGTAGAGCAGCTTGACCTTCAGGTTTTTGGCACGCTGAATGATTTAGAAATCCTAGTTTGGCACACTGTACGCAAAAGGTTTGCCGACCCCTGGTCTAGGAAACGTATCGGCAACCTATGGCACGCTTGCCAGACTTAGTACGCAGAGCGATTTTCAATGGCACGCAGAAGATCGCCAAAAAAAAGGCAATTCAACTCTCTTCCAGTACAAAAAAGTGTGCTAGAGCTGGATGACTTCTAGGGTGTTGGCACGGTGAATGAATTAGAAATCTTACTTTGGCACACCACTATCAAAAGGTTGCGGACTCCTGTTGTAAGCCTCCGATTTCACACAGAAAAAACGTTGAGCTAATCCTACTAGAAATTCTAAAGATTCCTCAACAAGAGTTCTATTTCAGTAACAGTAAGTAAAGTAACCGTTGGACCGAATTGATCTATAGGTCCGGTGAACCTGCGTTTACCAGTTTCTGAGGCCACGGCATACTATGTGATTGTGTGGCCAGCACTATGCACAGCCGCCTTTACTTTACCCCCAACGAAGGTCAGGTACCCATCAAAGCTGGGTAGACTCTGGGACATCCTCCAGACCCGGGAAAAAAGTCCTAGCCTCCACCAGGATTCGAACCCGGGACCTTCGGTACACCAACAGAACGCGCTGCCTCGCTGCTGCGCTGCCGCACCGCCGCACGGTTACCGTGCCCTCTCAGTAAAAGTAAATTGACAAGAAAAATAATTCGTTTATTTTTATACAATTCGTTGCAAATAAATTAGAGGTTTGGCACTAAATCTGCTCTGCACAAATAACAAACAAAATAGTATTGTGTTTTTTTTAAGCAAAAAGTGGAAATTTCCTTCTTTAGAAAGTTGGGATTTTTTTCTTCTTTATATCAATATCATGTTATTCGTTTTTTTTATCTAAATCTGTTACCAACTAATCTAGTCTCACACATTTTGTCAATAGGTAGATCTAGTACTTTTTTTTTGTAGCATTTTTTTTTTTTTTTTTTGTAAAGATATTTTAAGGTAGCTCAAGGTCACCCATTTTTTTTACAAGGGGAACAACTCGCACACTTCTTGAAGCAAGAGTTATCCAAGGTAAACAAAATAAAAAGATTGAAATAGAACATCTAGCATAGATCGATGGTTCTACAATGGGCCGTATTGCTGATGAGAGTTAACACCCTTGCCTCTTTTACAAGTCAATCTTTTATGACTGACTTGTAATTTACAAGTCAGTCATAAAAGATTGACTTGTATAAGGGGCAAGGGTGTTAACTCTCAGCAGCAATACGGCCCATTGGCTTCATATTATGCTAGAACTAATGCACATAAGTACTTTTTATTTCTCCCGAGTGGCATCCGGGCATGGAATGGGTTGCCTGAACAAACCAGGAAAACCAGTCACTTAACATCATTTAAAACACCGATTAAAAGGCAAGAGTAGTCTCGGACCACGGACGAAGGTAGGACGCAATTATTTTCTTTATAGAAGGAACGTCCGTAGTATATTAGTATAAGATAGTATAAAATAAAAGAGTCCAATAGAGACGCATAGAGAACCACTGTAGGTCTACATCGGCTGAATCCATTAAGTCAGTGGTGAATAGATTATGCCCAAAAGGAAAGACGAAACGTTGGATGTGAACGGTGAATAACTTGTTGATATGACTGAATCATCACGTGGTGCTTTTCGGCTTTTTTTTTAAACCCTTCTGTGCCGGGTTGATAACTTTTGTATGTCTTTGCTATATTTTGTATGACTTAAGTCATTTTGTAACTTTAGCTAGTTTAGTAACTTTAGCGAATTTGGTAAATTTTTTAACTTTGGTAAATTTTATTAACTTTTTAAATTTCGTTATGTCTTTATATCTTGCCAAAATGTGGTTGATGTTGCAGCTTTGGTAAAATTTGGTAATTTAATATCGCAGCATTTTTAAATTTGCTAAGAAGGTTTCAATACCAGTTTTCTAGTGTAATATATATATATATATATATATATATAAATATATATATATATAAATATATATATATATATATTAAAGACTTATTATAAATGATGAAATATTATTATTTGTTGTGGATAGTTAGTCCTATTCGAAATAAGATATATTTCCAGAACGCTCCCCCAAAAAGGCTGAGCATGCTTAAGCATATTATTTAAAGTCTTCTCTTTTTGTTCTGGTGCTGTTTGTTGCTTATTGGTCTTAATGTACTAGAAGCAACGTGTATCCATTGGTGGATTAAAGTAGGAAATGGCTGGGTTGCATCTAATATTCTTAAAAGTGGCTAAATAACAGATGAGAACAATGAAGCTGGATGAATTGCAGCTAAGACATCTATTAAAGACGGCAATATTTCAATAATTACCAATGAGATAAATTAACTTTCCGGTCCTCCACAAGTTAGTTATTCCAGGGAAAGTCTTGTTGTTGTCTTTTAACCCTAGAAAGTATAAAGACGGCCCTACGGCCCTACAGCCCTACGGCCCTACAGACAGTTGGCACTTCTATCTTTGAAACGCACATATCCACCAACTCTGCAAGTTAATCCGAACCTTGTAAACTTATTATTCTTTTTTAGAAATAGCCTTGGCTATGCAAAAGTATTATTAGCTAAAACCAAAAAAAAATATATTTCTACTTTTATTCTTTCTCACGTGTTGATGCCAAAAATAGCCCGGGCCATCGGTGCAAAATTCATCGGTTAATTTCCCTGACAAGAGCAATAACTCACGAGACATGTTGAAAAGTCATCGAAACTTAGTATTGTGCAGGCAGAACTTTTTATCTCCCTTTCTTTACTTTAAAAAAAATGCTAAGTTGGCAACACGCACAAAAAAAAAAAAAAAAAAAAAAATTCAACAAAGGAATACATTATCTTAGAGTCCCAGGTTGTCTAAATTTTATTATTTCTACCTGAAAACTTGGGCGACTGATCGTCTCTCAGACCAGGAGGCGACTGATGATCGTTAGCAGTTATTTTTCTTCC
Organism: Anisus vortex; assembly: GCA_949126835.1. Taxonomy (NCBI): domain Eukaryota; kingdom Metazoa; phylum Mollusca; class Gastropoda; family Planorbidae; genus Anisus; species Anisus vortex. The sequence goes on along the minus strand of OX421497.1, from coordinate 2,145,158 downwards.
CATGTAAGCTGAAATTGACGCAAGACAACTTGTCTAGAAGCTGATATAAAGATCGTGAAGTGACAAGAGGGTATGGGAGAGTGGGGTGAGTTACACAGGTGGGAAAGTTGGGCCACTCTTAAATCTCAGATACTACAATTGGAAATTTAAAAAAAATTAGCTCCGGGTAAAGCTTTTGTTGTAGGAGCTTAAATACAATTAATTCTGGCGCATTTCTTTTTTTTGTTCATTTAGCACACATATAAAACTATTTTACCATTCTGATTCTATTATTTTGCTATCAGAGCGAATCGAAAAGATCTACAGCTTAAACATTTATAGTGTTCAGAGTGGCAAATATATATGTTAAAGTTTTACCCATTTTATTAACAGTATAGAAAGAAAGTTGTCAAGAAAAAATAAGCTATTAATGTTACGATTTTTTAAAATAAAGTTTGTAAGAACAAATTTTAAGTCATTTTAAAGTTTACTATTACTAAATATATATTTGCTACATACATTTATCTTGAGTTGCTTATTTAAAAAAACAAATTAAACGTTTACTCAACCATGACCATATCTTCCTACCTTCTTGTCCATTTTACTCAACGCTATGTCCTGCTCTCCAGCTTTCGGGTATGCGTGAGAATTACAAACTTTTATTAAAACTTATTTATTTGACAGATATGGGTCTAATATAATTTTCAATGCATTAAATTCTCTTTCTAATGATACCAAATTTATTAAGTTTGGTCAAATTGTTCCCGAGCAGTTACCATTTAAGTTCAATCAACTATTTCGAACGTTCTAGATAACGACAAAATCTGTATTCTCTACGATACAGAAATCCTATATACGTCACTGCGAGTAAAATGTGAACTATAAAAGTTTACACTAAGGTAACAGTAGGACCAAAACCTTCTGTTAGTTGGTGGGGTAAGTTAGGTGAATGAGTAGGTGGTAATTGTGGCAGAGGGGCGAGGTATTTGTATCAAGGGAGAGAGAGTGGGGAGGAGGGATCACCCCTTGTGGTCGTTAAAGTTGATGTTGTAACGAACAGCGCAGATGGAAAATTTGATTCTGCAAACTTTGGCAGATGGTTGAGGCTAGAGTTCTACTTTCTTGGCAGTTGTTCGGTTGGTTAAATTACCTGTACATCTGAACTCAGGCAGAACGCAAGAAATGCCGTTTCAAATACGTGGGTTTTCGCTTTTAAGATCTTTACAATTATTTCCTACATATACCAATTGATAATGACAACGGGAAGCAATAAACAAGCGACCTGCATGAGAAACAACAGTAATATAATTATTGTAAATGAGTGGTTTTTTTTCGACCAAGGTTAAGGCGACACAGCGGAGATTACTTGCTGCCTCGTGCTCTAGGATGAATGGCGAAGTTAAAAATGATTTTTTCATTACACTAATTTGACTGTTGTGTCTTATTTTCGAGATTATAGTATTAAATCATCTAACATTTTTTTTTTAACAAAATGTGGAATTTTACCCAGTAACTAAGTTATAATGGCAATATCAATTCTTGTTATTACAGCATACATTTTAAGAGTATATAAGAGTATAAAATTGTTGTCTATCGATAACTTGTATCTGCATCCCAATTCAACAAACTCGAAAAAGGGAAAGAACTTAAATGAATGAACTAGTCGTCGTATTCGGAAAAGTATGTCTCTGTCCTTCTATGTAATTTTATTAGATTACTGTTTCGTTTATCTTTGATGGAAATTAAAGTTATATGCAACAGACTTAGCGCCATTAAAAACATGTAACAAAATACAAGCACGTCTAAACGCAGGGCGCAATAATCCATCGTATATCAATCTAAAAAAAAATGCTTTTAACTTATAAGATAAGCTAAAAACGTAAAAGTATCTTTTTGATATAAAGTTATAGATATATCTTTAACTGCATTGTCATGACTTACGTAGATTTGTAAAAACATCTTATCTGTTTACATTTTTTCCATGGCGATGTAAGGTTTTTATGAAATTACTGCGCCATCTATTCTGGTCTCTCAGCGGTAGTCTGCTTCCACGCGCATGCGTATCGCTTTGAACAGCGCTGCCACAAAAATTTAAGTATATTGACTGGTAAAAGATATTAATTTCTATCTGAGCTCCAGGACAGGTGCACACTTCTGCAATGGAAGCGTTCACACATACACACACGGTCTTATAAACACACACATTCTATCCCATTAGAAGGGTTAAGAAGCAACATAGGTGCCGTGTATCCAACTAATTGTAAATATAACTTGAATTTTTAAAAAAACATTTCCCTGTATTTCCTAATGGATGTATTTTTCGTGACGAAGAATGTCTTGACTCACAGAGAGTAGAAAAGTAAATAAAAATAATTAAAGTACCCTTCGGACAAAATTGATCCATAGGGCCGGTGAAGCAGCGTTCACCAGTTACTGTGGAGACGGCATACTTTGGCATTGTGTGGCCAGTACAATGCCCAGCCGCCTTTACTCTAACCCAACTAAAGCCCGGTGAGTGACAGTCCCTGTTGCGCGTCAGGGGATCATTGCCCTGCCGAGAGGCTCTGAGACTCGGTGGGGAGGAAGCTATGAGCGCAGCAGCCCTGCTCAAACCCTGCCCTGGTGCCTTGCTGTCCGGACCTATAGTCTTGGAAATTGTGCTACCGGGTGACAGTTAATGATTTAAGGGAAATTCCGCAGGTGGGGATAGAAATGTGGTACATGTCAGCTTACAGCGGAGAACTATACTGTTACGCGACAAGCCTTATGGGCGTGCCACCGGGCGCTTAGTCTCAGACAGGATCTTGATCCACCCTCTACATCGTTTTTCCCTGGACTTAAAAACTGGAAGACTCGTCCGGTATTCTTTTAGAGAAATTTAAAAATCGGTGTGTGATGTCATCTTAAGACATCGTGATGTTCTAAGTGTCAAAAAAAGGCCATCGCTCTAATCATCTCCGAAATTATGTCAAACGACTGAAGGGTCTTGCCAGTTTATATAATAAAGTCTTGGATTTAGGTAAGCAAGACTCTAGACATTGCTGGAATGACCTCACCTACAACGCTGAAACTGTCAGAGGGGAAACCTCCATGCCTAAAGATCACCCCCAGAGAGCAATGACATTTGCATAGAGCGAGGCAAGGTTTAAAGGAATGGCACGCGAGGTGTTCTCGTGTAAGCGTCTATGTCTGAGCGTTTTGGCGAGGGTTAAAATGATGTTTTGATAAAACAAAAGTAGCTCTTGAGACATAGACAGTTTCTAGCAGATTTAAATCTCCCCACATCCCTCCTTCCCCTTCACTCTCTTGTCATCTTTCTCTGTCTCTCTCTCTTTCTATCTTTTTCATCTATCATCTTTCTACACAACTTTTATTTTATTTTTGCCTCTTTAATTTCGGCTCTTTAATTTAGACTCAGACATTGAATATGGCAAGGGCGGATAACTGCATTTATTTTTGGAACACGTAATCTCCGATTCCTGAAGTGGCTTCTTCCCCCTTCCACTTTTCCTCAATTCTAAGTCTGTAATGTATTCTCGTCTACAAAACGCTGTGCATTCACTGATAGCCACAGTGATGTCAGAGTTTGTCTGTGCGATTCAAAACTTATTTTTTGTTCTATCATTCTCTCTCTCTTTTTTTATGTGTTCATTTTTATTATTTATTTTTTTTGCAAGGACAATGAAATCGTTTAAAATATTATTAGCTGTTGGTTTTAAATATTTAAACCCAAAAAAATAAATAATTTTATGAATAAAGGATTGTGTAGCCAGCACAATGCAAGTGGCGCCGTCGAACCAAAATTGTTAATACATTTTTGAACACCACCCATTTTCTTGTCATATTTCGTGCCAAAAATCCATGTCAACCTCTTAGTACCAGCATCTTTTAGTACCGTTGAAATTCTCTCAAAACTTTTATTGATTGATCTTATTTGTTATATTATTTGATTAGATTATATTTAGTCTCTAATTAGAGACGAACACGAATTGAATCAACTGTTTCATATAGAAGATTACTTTGTTTTATAATATTCACATTAACAATATTATATATAATAAAATAATTCCTTCTATCATTAATAACGTCTTTATAGAAAACTGTACATAATTATACGATCAATATATCTATTTTATGTCACACTGAAAACTCCACACTGAACACATCTTATAAAATACTCTTATAATCTTATAAAGTCTACATATTATTTAGACCAAAAAACTTGGATTACCTCCCACTGAGGTGTCCGTACAACAACTGATCAAATCATTTCTACTTACTTCACTTTGTTAACTTTCTTAACCTTTCCCGTACCGACCTACTTCTATCTATGCTGCCTTCAGTTCCGCTATATACGCGCCCGGGACTGTAGGGGTTAACATCACTCAATCCTACTCTTTGGAATTCACGCTTTTTTCATGCCTTACACACTTCTCTGTCTCACATAATTTTTGGTTCACTGACCTTTATACATAATAATATGTCCAATTACTTAAACTGTAACAATTAAACCCATAAGACTAGAAACAGGTTAATACGGTTATATTTTAACTGCCTACTAATTTCAACTTTAACACATTAATAAAATACAAAAGCATTAATAGTACAAATTGTAATTGGTAACAGTATTTACTTTCAATTTGAAGGAAAGAATTCACTTCTTTCTCAAACGCTCTCCCTCTCTCTCTCTCTCTCTCTCTCTCTCTCTCTCTATGCATTTTTTCTTTCTCTGCAAACCTAATGATTTTCAAACATAAAATATATATATATATATCTTTCTCCTGTATAAAATTGTGTTAACAAATGTTTAGTCTCGTATTACTACCCAAATAATTGTAGCTGTGAATTTGTTTATTTTTCAAGGTAGAGAACTCTTTCGATTCAGAGGAAGCCTTGAAGTGCTTGGCTTGGATAAGGGAGGTAACAGGGGAAGCAATCAACTTGGAGAGCGTCCTTGACAACAAACACAAAGTCTCAGAGTTTTTCTACAGAACCCTAAAGGATGGGTTTTTATTGTGCAAGTAAGTTTGTTATATGTCTAGGTTTTTATTGTGCAAGTAAGTTTGTTCTACTTGTTTAAGTCTTATTTCAAATATAAACACTAATATTTAGATAGAAAAATAAGTAGATAAACAAACAAACATTATAATAAATAATTAGAAAGGTAGATAGATAGAGACATAAATAGATATATAAATATAAAAAAGGATTGTTATATAAATAGATAGATAAATAAATCGATAGATAGATAGATGATAGATAGACTATAATTTTTAAAGTTTATTCTCCAAACTGGTATGAATTTAGGTTATATTCAAAATAGATTGCACGAGTCAGTATTAGGTTTCTGTCCGCTTGATTCCAAGGAGGAGAGTGGGAGGGGGGGTGATGATCTTTTAAATATTATTTTTCATTCAATTGGTGACTTCTTCCACCCATCATAAAATTTGAGTTTATTGCTTATAGTTAAATCGTAACTCCGTCCCATGACCCCTATTGAAAATCGTTCAATTTATGATGACAATTTTGAGGAGACCCATAGAATTCCTGGGGGATTGGTTACCTCGTGGGTGTCCAGCTTAATAATATTTACCTCTTTCGATTCATTTACCTCTTTCGATTCATTTACCTCTTTCGATTCATTTACCTCTTTCGATTCATTTACCTCTTTCGATTCATTTACCTCTTTCGATTCATTTACCTCTTTCGATTCATTTACCTCTTTCGATTCATTTACCTCTTTCGATTCATTTACCTCTTTCGATTCATTTACCTCTTTCGATTCATTTACCTCTTTCGATTCATTTACCTCTTTCGATTCATTTACCTCTTTCGATTCATTTACCTCTTTCGATTCATTTACCTCTTTCGATTCATTTACCTCTTTCGATTCATTTACCTCTTTCGATTCATTTACCTCTTTCGATTCATTTACCTCTTTCGATTCATTTACCTCTTTCGATTCATTTACCTCTTTCGATTCATTTACCTCTTTCGATTCATTTACCTCTTTCGATTCATTTACCTCTTTCGATTCATTTACCTCTTTCGATTCATTTACCTCTTTCGATTCATTTACCTCTTTCGATTCATTTACCTCTTTCGATTCATTTACCTCTTTCGATTCATTTACCTCTTTCGATTCATTTACCTCTTTCGATTCATTTACCTCTTTCGATTCATTTACCTCTTTCGATTCATTTACCTCTTTCGATTCATTTACCTCTTTCGATTCATTTACCTCTTTCGATTCATTTACCTCTTTCGATTCATTTACCTCTTTCGATTCATTTACCTCTTTCGATTCATTTACCTCTTTCGATTCATTTACCTCTTTCGATTCATTTACCTCTTTCGATTCATTTACCTCTTTCGATTCATTTACCTCTTTCGATTCATTTACCTCTTTCGATTCATTTACCTCTTTCGATTCATTTACCTCTTTCGATTCATTTACCTCTTTCGATTCATTTACCTCTTTCGATTCATTTACCTCTTTCGATTCATTTACCTCTTTCGATTCATTTACCTCTTTCGATTCATTTACCTCTTTCGATTCATTTACCTCTTTCGATTCATTTACCTCTTTCGATTCATTTACCTCTTTCGATTCATTTATTGTGACCAGTTGTGTTTCTTTCTTTATGTACTTGCTTTCTTTAAGAAATGTCATTACAATTGTAATTGATATTGTTACGTAATCCCGTTGATTCAGTTATCTGTTCAACTGTTTAGAGAACGATAAACGCTGAAATTTTTCGATGTACCTTTAAGTAATAATAATTACTGGAGACGACAGAAGATGAACTTTGATGTCGAAGAAAGTAAATTTTAATAATAATAAATCATGGAGAGAAGAAATCGTAATCTCAGTATTAAAGCTAACTTTAAAAATTCCTACCACAATGAAGACCAAAAGCAAAACTCTAAACTGAAATCCGAGATACGCACTTCCCCAACAACGAAACTTAACACACATAAAACCTTACAGCGGTTAGAGATTACTACTCAAACAAAATGAATATAATAGAGCGTTCTCAGTGGGCGAGGCTTAGGTTTTTACTCTATTTTTAGTGACGTATTTGTGTAAATATAAGAACCCACTTGAGGTACAAATGTAACGTGGTGAAAGTAAAGTTGCTCTTTATCATGCAAAATTCACATCTGAATATTGGCTATCCTACTCAAAAATAAGGAGTTAAATAGTAGTACTGTAGATTAATTGATTAATGTGATTAGGCTAGGGCCGGCTAGACCTATTTACACTTTCAATTTCACTTTATAGGCCTACACTTTTAATGTTTCGTAGGCTAGGCTACGATGTCAAGTGATAGTGTTGGTGAATAGGCTATCTAGTCAAGTCACTAATAGGCTCGCATCGTCTATGATATATGTCTATGATAATAATAAAATAGCCTATTTTATTTAACATACATAATACAGCTTAAATCTTAATAAGACTTAAAACACAACACATCATTTAAAAAAATCTCGAGCCTATATGAAACTTTATTAATACAGCGGCCATTATTACTTGTACACCATTACTCAAAGTAAACACAAATCACGTGCTTTTTCTCACGTGATTGCAAACGCCCTATTAAGTGTCAATTCGTAGACACGTGACAATATAAAAGTTTATTTGCTGCTTGAACTATTTTCGTCTTCTTTGAATGTTGAAACTTGAGTAAGTTAAGTAACCTTCGGACCAAACTGATCATAGTGCTGGTGAAGCAGCATTTACCAGTTTCTGTGGCCACGGCATAAGAGGGGATGTGTGGCCAGTACAATTGCACAGTCGCCTTTAATTTAACCCAAATAGTGTCAGGTACCTATCAGAGCTGGCTAGACTCGGCACCAGGATTTGAACCCAGAACCTTCGGATGGCCAGTCGAACGCGCTGCCGCTTGACCATTGTGCCCTACTGAGTACGTGAACTGAATGTAGTGAAATAGAAAATCTTGTATGAATCGAGGTAGAATCGATAGGAATGATAATAGCAACTATCAAGCCAGCTTCCAGGACATAAAAAATGTATTGAACCCCAAAAAATCTTATCTGATATATTACAGACGCTCATTCTATAAAGAAGCTCATTGCGTCCTACGCTCAACCGTGTTTTAAATTATGATAAGTTACTGGTTTTCCTGGTTTGTTCAGGCAACCCATTCCATGCCCAAACGGCACTCGGGAAGAGACAGTACTTATATGTGTTTTTGTCCTTATGTTTATCTGTTTATCTGAGCATTGCAACATGTTGTTATTGTGTTGTATTTCCAAACTATAGTTTAATGCCTTATGTACTATTACTACTTTACTCTTTGTCAATTATATATATATGCCTGCCGGTCCTGTGGTTAGTACATTGTCAACAAAACGGCACCGGGCTCTATCCCCTGCCGCCTGCCAATCCCTGCCGCCCTGCAGGAGTTTTGGGCCTAAAACGTAAAAATCTTCTATCTAGAAGGAACGTCTTTAATGACTTGTCTTGCTTTCTTTCTCTTAACAGACTAGTCAACGCAATAGTTCCAGACGATATCCAGATCAACATACGCACACAGACGTTTAAGAAAAGTAACAACGATGCCTTTGAGTCTGCCAAAGAAAGAGCGAGGTAAAAACTTTCTCTGATTGGTCCTAGCTGTGGACACTGGGGGCAAAAAATATTGTGTTACCGCTTATTGCATGTGAGAGATAATATAATAATACACAAATAATTAGGTTTTCGATATTGAATTAGTCCACTGCCATTACAAGGTATGGTGTTGAGTAAGCGCCAACTGATTATACTAAAACTTGTTAAATTTTCTGCATTGAATAGAGCTTTACTACTTTAAAGCCAATTTTAAAACTTCCTATTACTTTAAAAAAATATTTTTAGAACTATACTTTTATGCATAAACTGACATGTTAACAAATTTTAATATGATGACTTTGTTATCATCAAAACAATTGTTACTATTAAGTGTTTTTAAAATGGTTTTTTTGGGCCTTTTTTTAGTGTTCTAGTTTTGAGGTTTGCGTTGTGTTTTTTTTTATTAATAATTTAAGCATTTATTTTATTGTTCGTGCTGTGTTTCAATTGGCTTTTCCTCTACTTTCTATACAATTCAAACATGGCTGTAAAAAGATCTGCTAAAAAAATATTTTAGTGAGATCGCCCTGCATTAGTCGCATTAGTATTGGATACTATCTAATGCAATAAAAATTGTTTTGTGATGTGATGGACACATTTTGAGGTTAACAGGTAAACTGGGCATTAAATTCAATTTTTGTTTTTGTTTTTCTCACTGCCATGTTTGAAACTAACGTGTTCTTACCTATCCATCCATCCCTTTGGCACAACATACTTATAGTACCACTTATAGTAGCCTAGTTACCACATATACTACAACTATAAATACGACTGTTTAATAATAGGTTTCATAGTCATTGCTAACGAGTTCACAATTTCATGTATTGAATATCATAAAAGTTGATGTTTATAGCTTTTTTTTTTACTGTCATGTTTATTTTAAAAAATCCTATTTAATGAACAATGAAGATGTACCTAGCATTGTTTATAGTTTTAAAACATCAGAATGGTTTGGGTAGTAGGCTACTTCCTAGATCAACAATAACTTCGACCATAACATTGTAATCACAATTTATCCCAGAACCAATATTACTTTCTTTTTCAATGCAATATTTATAATCAGCAAGGGAAGCCATATCGTACATATATTTTTTTTTATAACTCTCATTGCTTTGTATATTAATTGTGTCTTTTTTTTTTCCTTTTAATTTTGTAATAACTTTCGTTGCCAACTCCAGTGTGTTTAAAATCCTTGAGTGAACCCAAAAATTAAACATTTTGTGCGCTTTGTAATTTATTTATACTTTTTTTTTGTGAAACGTAAAAGGTTTTAAAAAACTTGCATCCTATTGTTTCCGCTTTAGTTTATTTTTCTAATAGTTTTGAGTGGTGTGTTCGTGTTTTGGTGTGTGTGTGTGGGTTTAGGCGTGTGTGTTTTGCAGCCAGCTTTGCTTTTCGCTGTTTATTTTCTTCCTTGTGTTTTTTGTTTCTCTGTGTGTGTGCCACCCAAGACTAAAGACTCTAACAGGTAATTATTTATTTACATTTACTTGCATGATACAGTTTACCTTTCTTCTTCTTTCATTTTTAGGAGTTAGCTCTGAAAGTATCTAACTAATAAGAGAAACATTAAAAGGTTTTGTAAAAGGTTGGGGATGGGGGGAGATTTAAAGTACACGTTGACATTCCCTTCATGTCATCAGTAAACATTTGATATTCCCTGATTGTCCTAATGGTTGTGCTAATGATTGTGCTAATGGAGAATAGTGCAGGTGCAGCTTGTTTAGTTCTGTATTTTGGAACTTAATGGAGAAGAACCAGCACTCCTATTGAAAGGATAGTTTTTTTTACGGAGACGAGCTGAAACATTGCACGTCCTACCACAAACTAAAGTATCCGCTCTGATCCATGGGGCCGGTGAAGCAGCGTTCACCAGTTTCAGTGGAGACGGCATACTAGTGAATTGTGTTGCCAGTACAATGCCCAACCGACTTTACTTCAACCCAACCTAAGTCAGACATCCAGCAAAGCTGGGTAGACTCAGGGACACCCTCCGTACCCGAGAACAAGTCCTAGCCTTCACCAGGATTCGAACCCGGCCCTACCGTGCCCCATTCAAACTGAAGCTCTTATTCATTTATTTGTTACCGTCCTACAAAAATATTTTTGTGAACCCCCATGCATAATTTCACGTCCATCTAAAAAATAAAACGGCTGGAGCTCAAAATTAAACATAATTTTCGTTATGGTTAGAGTAAAAAGATTATATCAGAGTTAAAGCTCGCAGAGAATTAGAGTTATAGTCAGTGGTGACACCCATGTTGCTTATATTATGGGTTTATTATGCTTTTCAAGAATCAGGGTTAGGGCTAATGGTCCAAACAACAAAACCAACAAACAACAAAAAGCGGTAAATGAAACAATACAAGTCGTCAACTTGAAAAAGGTAAAAAAAAACAAATCCAATCCACGTAACACCCCTTCAAGTTTTTTGTTTTACATTTATATTTAAAGCAAAAAGAAAATTTCTTAAAATAACTGACTAATTGCTGGAACATATGTTTACAAAAGAATATTCGTTTCTACTAAGAAAATATATAGGCCAATATACTATAGATAAACACTATATACAGCGTAGAGAAGGTGATGTTTTACTGTTTATTAAGATAATTATTGGGTTCTGTTTTGTGGATTCCAGAATTGAGCTGTTCTGTCAGAAGATTCAAGAGTATGGTGTACCTGAGAACATGACTTTCCAGACCGACAACCTTTATGAGAAAACTAACCTGCCCCAGGTGTGTGCCGCAATTAGGAGTCTTGGCAGTGAGGTCAGTGAAAATAGGGGTTTATACTTCATCATTAAAAGACAGATAGATAGATAGATAGATAGATAGATAGATAGATAGATAGATAGATAGATAGATAGATAGATAGATAGATAGATAGATAGATAGATAGATAGATAGATAGATAGATAGATAGATAGATAGATAGATAGATAGATAGATAGATAGATAGATAGATAGATAGATAGATAGATAGATAGATAGATAGATAGATAGATAGATAGATAGATAGATAGATAGATAGATAGATAGATAGATAGATAGATAGATAGATAGATAGATAGATAGATAGATAGATAGATAGATAGATAGATAGATAGATAGATAGATAGATAGATAGATAGATAGATAGATAGATAGATAGATAGATAGATAGATAGATAGATAGATAGATAGATAGATAGATAGATAGATAGATAGATAGATAGATAGATAGATAGATAGATAGATAGATGGATAGATGGATAGATAGATAGATAGACTGAAGCTATGCCACTGATGCCCTCTGTCTATGTTCAGGCTGAAAGTCACCCCAGCTTCTCCGGGCGCAGAGTCTGGCCAAAGAGGGCGGAGCTGAACCGCAGGCATTTCACCGAGGAACAAATGCGCGCCAGCGATGGCCTCATCAACCTTCAGATGGGCACCAACAAGGGAGCCAACCAGTCCGGCATGAACTTCGGCAAGAAGAGAATGATTACGAAAGACTAGACTCTATAATTTACCCTAGAGCTAGAATACACACAATTGCAAATCACAATTATTATTATTATTTAATTTATTGGAGGCAAATTATACAATTTGTTTTATCAAGCTTTTTTTTTTAGAGAAGATATGAGCACTGGTGTAAAACACTTTTTCATTGGTTGAAATTTGGGAGGAAATGACATGCCCGGAATTATTATAATAATTATCTTCTTATTAGTGCGTCCTCGTTCAAAGAATTTCTCACTACCTATCGCAGTAAACTTATCTTTATAAGATAAACATCGCATTCCCGAGATATATATATATAATTTATATATATATATATATATATATTTATATTGACTGGCTGTTCATATTTATATTATATTATAACATGGCAAGATAAATATATTTCAGGTTATTGAAAATATTTTTTACAATCTTTACGATCAAAGCTTAGTTTGCAGACGACACGTACTTGAAAATTTCTTTGAATGACTACTGAGAAATTGATACTTAATTTTTCCAATAGGAAAGTCAACAATTGAAACAAAAATTGTATTGTAATTTACTTCTAGCCAAAAGCTCTCCTATTTTTTCAACCAATAATCTAGTGCAGTAGTTGGCAACATTTTAATCATAGAGTGCCAAAGTAGGATTTCTAATTCATTCAGCGTGCGGACAGCCTAAAGTTTTTCAAGTTCTAGCAGTCACTTTCTTGTAGAATAGACTTGAGTTGGCTTTTTTTTTTAAGGGGTTCTGTCCGCGTGCTAATGGAAATAGCTCTGCGTGTCAGGTCTGACACACGTGCCGTAGGTTGCCGACCCCTCGATCTAGTGAATACACAGCTTTATAAAGTGTTCATGCCTACGCAAATCACACTATTCATTCTCATTTTGTTTAGCCAGAAACTCTTCACTAACTGTAAACGAACAAAGTAATAAATCCTTCTATAAAAGTAGCTACAAATTATCCAGAAATTCTTCTTTGAAGTGTAGCAATAACTTGGCTGAAAAGTTTTATCTAAATGTATCCAGAAATAGACCAGAAAGTATCATATAAATTTAGTTGGAAATTATCCAAAAAGTATCCTAAAAGTGTAGCCGGAAATGGCCGAAAAGTCTTCTGCATATGTAGCTATAAATTATGCGGAAATTATTCTTTAAATGTAGACAGAATTGGCCGAGAATTCTTCTATAAACGTAGCCGGAAATTGCAAAAACGTCTTCTATAAATGTAGCCAAAAATGGCCCAAATGTATTCTATGAAAGTTACCATAAGTTTTCAGGAAATTGATCTTTTAGTAAACATCTTTGAAAATTACATCGAAAAAAGACTTTATAGCACGTGCCTTATATTGCATTCTGTGCTGGTTCTCAAACTGTTTCATTGCGTAACTAATCGCCATAAAAAATAATAAAAACTTTTGCATATCGACATTGTAAATATCAAAAAACAGCTGGGTTTTTCGTTTCATGATTCTAGTAAAATCTTTTTTGTTTCTTTTTCTATTTTCTCATTTACTTTTTTTTCAAAGTTTTCTTATGCGTTTACAAATTGCTGTATCCAAAAAAAATGGTGACATTTATTTGGGACTATCTAGTTTATTGATTCGCTTATCATGGCACTTACATCTCGCCTAGCATGAAATAAATGTAATCCATAAATACCATTTGTTCAAAAAAAGTATCATAGCATTAAGAACCTTGCATAACATTTGGCAATTTTTAGTAGTCGTGAGTTTTGATGAATAAACCTTTTTTTAATTGATCTACAACAAATAAAGATTTTTCGTTTTGTCTTATTAAATTAGTTTAAAATTATTTAAATATTTTTTTCCTGCTAATGTCTTGTGTTGATGTTAGAGTTTATAATTTAAATGCTTTTATCGATACGTTTTTATAGTTTTTATTATTAGCAATTTTCTCATTTGATAAATTTCATCCACTCATGTTGTTGCTGTTGTTTTTCTGCTGGGCCAGATTTTTTTTATGCTACTGTTGCTTGTTTTAATATACACAGCTGCCAGTTTGCCCTTGTAATAAACAAATAAAAAACAAACACGATCTGTCATTTGAGTTTCATTTCGTTTTTGTTGTTTTCTAAATGTCAATGTTTAGATTAAACATTTAAATTTTAAATTGACACGAGGTTAACGTTTCATCTGCACATATAGTACACGACATAATAGAATAATAAATTATCTTCTTGGCATTAAATCTTGCTTTTCATGGGACTCACCACGTCGTATCGACTGGGGAAAAAAACGTGGTTTCCACGATTTTACGTGGTTTCACGATATTAAGTGGTTTCCATGATTTTAAGTGGGTTCCATGATTTTAAGTAGGTTCCATGATTTTACGTGGTTTCCATGATTTTAAGTGGGTTCCATGATTTTAAGTAGGTTCCATGATTTTACGTGGTTTCCGCGATTTTACGTGGTTTCCGCGATTTTACGTGGTTTCCATGATTTTACTTGGTTTCCATTATTTTACGTGGTTTTCACGTTGTTTTTTTCACCTTCAATAAGCCGCGGTTTGCCAGCATTGGTTATCAAAATAACTGCAACTAAACTTTAAATATTAAGGACTTTAAGATTTCGTTTTTTTTTAAATTAAAATTTGAAAGATGATATGACAATGTTGGCAACATTAAAAAAAAAACAGTTACATGATAAAAACATGAAAAAAAAAGTAATCAACTGTTATCCCCTGGACGTAATGGTCAGCTTGTATCACCTGGACGTGGTGGTCAAAATTTATAATTACGATCAAACGCAAAGAAAACACCGGTAATAGTGTGTCTTTGAGTCTCCCCAGAATCCGGGATGGGTTTGCAAGATTATCTGTGGCAACCGTGCGTTGTGTTCACCGCATAATCCTATAGCAGTCCGTTGCCATGGAAACTGGTGAACGCTTCAACCGTTCTGAACCAAAATGGTCTTTGCGTTGATGTGTTACATAATTTTTGGACAACTATTTCAAACAACAGAAAAATGTGGGACCAAAAACTACACTAACGTGTAAAAAAAAAATTACCCACACTCAATCTCACAATTACATACAAATATATTTCATTCGTCCATCAACTTTGAAGATGACAACGTATCATGCAGAACTTCTGTGATGTTTCATGAGATATAAATATATATAGGCCTATATATTTGTGCTTCAAAATTTATGCCATTGAAACTGTATTTGGAGTTCCCTTTGGTACAGTGTTGAGCCGGTTGGCGTGTTCCGATATCATTTCACTGTGTTTAAAGTTATTTTAACGCTCGTGTTGTTTTTTTTCCCACGCACTGTAAAAATTCGACTCCCTGGTATTTTTTCCCCGGCATACCTCCGGCAACATTGATTGCCTTTCGCCAGGTGAGAAGCTCTCAGAGACGAACGGTTCCCAAAGACAAGCTTAAAGAAAACTTTTTTTAAAAAATCTTGAAACACATACCTTGTTTTGAAAATAGTTGACGTAAAATTCCAGCCAAGCTAATGTATAGACTAGAGGCAATCTATTTCTATTGGGCTAAACCTGATGCAAAAAAAAAACAAAACATGATGCTACCTAGTAATATTAAAATTCTAATTAAAGATTTTATATAACTTTTTTTTTCATGTTTTTTTATTTGTTTTTTTTTTTTTTCGAAGTTTATCTTTTAAAAATGTATTCTTAAAAGTTACATGTATATTCTTTAAAAAAAATAATCTTTATGTGAATTGTTAATATTTTCAATTTAATATTCAAACAAGGTTTACTGGAGTTATTCTCCTTTCAAAAACGTTGCGAAGTCCTTTAAACAAAAAAAAAAGAGTTATCCCCGCTGTCTTCAAGAAATTGTTTTTTTTTATTATACCCAAAATTAGCTCAACCTGTAAAAAGCTATACAGGGTGTCTTAGCAGTCACGCACCATCCAGTTGTATATAAAAATACATATGAATATCAATTTTATTGATCAAAATCATAACAGATTATCAAATTGTTCACCCTCTACATTAACACATGCATCAGTTCTCTTTATAAAACATCTTTTTACTCTTTCAAGAGTTTCAGTGTTGAGCCTTTGACACTCAGTTGTTATCTCATCTTTCAAATCAACAAGAGTCCGTGGACGGTTCTGATACACAACAGATTTAATATGTCCCCAAACACTGATAGATAGATAGATAGATAGATAGATAGATAGATAGATAGATAGATAGATAGATAGATAGATAGATAGATAGATAGATAGATAGATAGATAGATAGATAGATAGATAGATGATAGATAGATAGATAGATAGATAGATAGATAGATAGATAGATAGATAGATAGATAGATAGATAGATAGATAGATAGATAGATAGATAGATAGATAGATAGATAGATGGATACTTGATAGAATAGATGGAATGCGTTACAAAAGAGGCTAAATTGCGATGTATAGTCTACATGTTATCTATGTAAAAATCAGTTTCCTTCGCTTTTAAAAGTGGGCTACCGGTACTTAAAAAAATGTAATTTTTGTAGAGCACTAATAAACTTCCCGATGAACAGTGAACATGTTTGTATAAATTGTCCAGTTGTTGGATCAAACTTTCAAGTTGGACATAATATCGTTAGTATTGTCTTAATGTTGTAGTCCAACTGTTGTTTCAAAATATATTTTTTTTCAGGCAAGAACTGTTTTTTTTTTTAAATTTTTCAGGATCGGCTTGTTTTGTTATTAAAGGATAAAAGTGTTTCAGATTACAGGATAGAATTGTTTTGTTGAATCAGGATAGAACTGTTTTCTTATTTCAGGATAGAACTGTTTTCTTATTTCAGGATAGAACTGTTTTCTTATTTCAGGATATAACTGTTTTCTTATTTCAGGATAGAACTGTTTTCTTATTTCAGGATAGAACTGTTTTCTTATTTCAGGATAGAACTGTTTGTCTACAAGTGCCAAGAGTTTGGTGTGGCTGAAAACAACACGTTTCAGACCGACTCTCTGTACGAAAGAACCAACCTGTCTCAAGTTGTTGCTGCAATAAGAGCCTTGGGCATTGAGGTTAGTTATTGCTCTTCTAAATCTGTGTTATATTCATTATAATTAATAATCGCGACTATTATATTGACTGAAACACTAGAAAAACTAAAGGACAGAAGGGCAAAGAGTAAAGTAGTAATAATATAATAATACATAAGGCATTACACTCTAATTTACAAATACAACCCAATAACAATCTGTTACAATGATAACAAATGCATATAAGTACTCTTTCTTCCCAAGTGGCAACCGGGCACGGAATGGGTTGCCTGAACAAACCAAGAAAACCAGTAATTTAATAATATCATTTAAAACACCAATCAAAATGCAAGACTAGACTCAACCCTCGGATGACCGTAGGGCGCAGTAATCTTCCTTATAGAAGGAGCGTCTGTAATATACAAGAAAAGATAACTGTTGTTTTTTTATGTTATAAGTAGGGCCTATTAGACTGCTGTGTAATATATTATATTGGAGCTAAGATAAATGGTTCCACCCTCTTCAGGCCGAATTACACGAGATAGTTTACTAGCTGCTAGTTAAGTCGCCGGCGAGCTGGCGAGTGCGCTAGTTGACGATTACCGGTACACTAAAAGCTTCCCACACGGTCAATTACACGGGCGAGTTTACTAGCTGCTAGTTAAGTCGCCGGCGAGCTGGCGAGTGCGCTAGTTGACGATCACACTAAAAGCTTCCCACACCCTCAATTACACGGGCGAGTTTACTAACTGCTAGTGGACACACTGCTAATGGCGAGTAAAGTTGACAGACTTTTAACTTTCCCCTCAGCTTTTGTACCAGCAGGGCTAGTAGCTGACTAGCTGCTAGTGATTAGATTACACGGTGCTAGTTTACTAGCAAGATAGTAAACTAGCCGACTAGCAGCTAATAAACTTGCTCGTGTAATGGAGCCTTAAGACAACTACTACTGTACACGTTTGTCTATTGCAGGCGGAATCACGCCCCAGCTACACCGGGAAACGAATGTGGCCGAAGAAGTCCGAGATCAACCGAAGGACGTTTACCGAGGAGCAGCTGCGGATGGGGGAGAGTGTGATCAACCTCCAGATGGGGACCAACAAATTCGCCACCCAGTCAGGGATGACTTTTGGCAAGAAACGAATGATCACTAAAGACTAGAAGATTGTGGGAGCAAGACAATACATTTTTAAATGCTTAATTAAGAAAAATTATCCTACAATGAAATGATTTTTGAATAAAGTAAATTATAATATTTTAGTCCTTAATTAAAATACTTGTAAATTCAGCTGAAATAGCCTAATAAATCCAAATAAATATGAATGTATTTATAAACTGAAATTTAAACATTTGTGAGTATATTTGGATGATAAATTATGAATGTATAGTATATAGGCAGGTGTTGGTGACTGGTTACAATAATTTGCTGAACACTTATTTTTAGTATTTTTCGGAAGTTTAAAGCAATTTTAAGCGTGGACCTATGGCACTGACGCTTGTAGCAATACTAAGCGATTTGAAAAGGTCTTCTCCAAGAATTAAATCATAGAATACTAGTCTACCATAATCCAAATACTTAAAAGAGAGAGATTAATTATTTATACAATACCGTAGATATGAGCTACATGCGTGTAAACATCATTTTTTATTTTTTTTTCAAAACAGCTTTCGGGCTTTTAAGCAGACTTTTGTCTTATTTTTAGGTCATAAATGTTCAATGACAGTGATAATAAGGGCTGTGTTTATGTTGTGACTGCATGGGTTTTTTTCATTGGACTTAACGCATAATTCAAATTGACTGTTTAATGTCTACCTTTAAAAAAGCTGAAATTGTTCTCATTATATTTCACTTTTAGCTTTATTTGTGCTACAGTTTTTGTATTTCCTTATTTCATTTTAAATAATAAAAAAAAAACATAAGTTTATAAAAAAAAAATGGAAAAACATTTGTGTGTTCAAATTAAATGTAAAAAATATTTTCGTTTCAATTTTTTTTATCAAGGGCGTATCTAGAGATGACTTTGCATTTTTCCGTATTAAATTGTATACGCCTACTGATGCCCCCCACCCCCCACCACAACATCAATTTCAATTGTAAAAAAAAATTGGGGGGGGGGGGGGGTAATTTTTTTTTAAATCTCAATCATTCTTTTTTTTTAACCCTTACAGTCCCGGGCGCGTATATAAGCGGGACTGAGATAGCATAGATAGAAATAAGTAGGTCGGTACGGGAAGGGTTAAATAATGTAGATCTAATGCTCTACGAAACTTATTGCTTTTACACAGACACCAATAGGAAAAACAGAGGGGAAGACCGATGGACGCGTGAAGAAGACACCATCAGACAATAAGTGTAGAAGTCCTGGCTTGACATTTGTTGGCTTGCCGTCCATGCATTAGGGAGACGTGGATATTTTTTTTGCAAAGACTGATAGAAGAGACAAATAAATTTACTTAGAATAATAAAATAACATTCATAAAGGGCTACAAATATGTCATCTCGTGAAGCCGGCTGGTCCAGCGGTTAGTTCAGCGGACTGTCAACCAAAAACCAATTGACACGTCGCGGGTTCTATCCCTGCCACCGACGGATCCCTGTCGCCCTCCAGGAGTTTTGGGCCTAGTGGACGTAATAATCTTCTACATAGAAGGAAAGTCTGTAAACTTATAAGATAAGATAAAATTGTGTCTTTATAAATGTTGAATTTAAATTCTAGCCAACATCTGTTTGTAGGCCATCGTAAGTTCAATAACTTCGTCAACTGTGTCTTTGGATTCTGACGGAGTTGTCTATGCTTTAAAGTTAATACTGTAATAGAGTCAATAGACTGTAGAATGTATAACTTTGGACAATATATGTGTCACTAAATGAGAAAATCTGTCTGTCTAATTGAATAAAATGTTTTAAAATGTTCAGAATTCTTCTTTGTATTTTGTATCCATTTAACTATTTAATTATCTAATAAATAGCTATACCTAGTTATAGACCTACGATTATGTTTTGATATCGATAAGTGTTTCGTAAGAATTTTTTTAACCAGACGATCAGAAGAGTGTTGGTTCAACTCTTCCTTAACATAGTTTTTAAGAAAAAATGTTTAGAGCAAATAGGTCTAGGCCAACTGTGGCGTCTGGGATACAGGGCCGAATTTAGGATTGTGGAAGCCCTGTTTCAAATGCCCAAATTTGTGGGGGGCCCCTCGAGGCCTCCCCCCTGCTTTCCGACACTGCTGTGTAAGGTGGCCCCTGTTTTGTGGAAGATATTTAGCATGCCTAAATACGCCTTTAAATAAATATGCTGCACGAGCTTCCGTTAATTATCTTAAATTTTTGTTATGAATTAAAAACGTGCCAAGTCAAAGAAAATAACATTAACTGTAAGCCTATTCCTTACAAGCTTTTAATTAAAAAATGAATTTGAAATAATAGTAGGATTGAGGGGGAGGAGGTCTCCTACAGATGGAAGTCTACATATTCCTAAAAAATATTGATATTGATACATATATATTATGAATTGATCCCAAGGGCATATATATTGTAGGTGATTGTGTGGCCAGCAAAATGCACAGCCGCCTTTACTTTACCCCAACTAAGGTCCGGTAACCATCATAGCTGGGTAGACTCAGTGACACCCTCCAGACCCCTACTCGGCCTCTGTGCCAGAAACTGGTGAACGCTGCTTCACTTGCCCTGTGGATCAATTTGGTCCGACTGGTATTTTTAAAAAAAAATTTTGTAGTGTCAGTTAAAGAAATAAATTGTATTAAGATAAGATAAGATTGCTTTATTGATCCAAATGAATGGAAAATTGACTTGATTACATAAATTCCGTTTTTTCAGCATACCTAAAACAATATTAAAGAACCATTTGTACTCAAACACAATAGACATTCACGCACACTATCATACCATTTATCATACAAGAAAAAAAGTAGGCCTATTATTTAGGAGTCAGCTATTGAGCCATCGTATTTCCTGGCTGAAAGATGATTCTTTTGAAAGAGTCTCACTGACAGTGGAACAAAAGAGTTCTTAAATCTCTCTGTTCTTGCCCTTATAGAAAGAAGCCGACCACTTCGACTAGATATTATGTAGCTATCATGAAGCGGGTGTGCATGATCTGAAAATAAATAATTCCTTATACCTGTATATTTATGTGACTCTATACATATCTTGACATAATAACATAACATTCAAATCTTTTAAAAAGCTTTACTAAAATAGTAAATTCAAACAATGAAACAAAAAGAAATTAGAAATACGTTTTATATTATTTCAGCCATATTTATTGATGAATTCACTTTGAATAATTCTATGTACAAACTTGGTAATAAAACCATATAGACACTCAACAACATCTCCAAATTATAAAACAACAACAACCAACCAAAGTCTAGTTGCAAACAAAAAACTAACAACAACCTTCAACTGTAACTTTATATCTGTTGTTTTTTTAAAAATGGGAAAACCCAGAGATAAAAATAACTAATTGACAAACATACACACAAGATGACAGAAAACGAAACTTGAGGGAATTTATAAATAATAAAAGCACATTAAAAAGAAACTACAGGATGTAAAATAAATCTGTAAAATAATAACAAAGAACTATTATTTAATATTAAAAATGAACTATAGACATAGCTGCTTTGTGAATTAATAGTATGTGAATAATGTGTGTGGGAGACTTTGTGGTTAAACACATTCACATTCTTCTTTTTTGGGGGGGGTCTTATAAAATTTATCTTTTAAAAAAAAAATAATAGAATAGTAATAGAATATTGTAATCTTTGTATAAAACTAAAATGTTTGCTTATTTTGAAATCTTTCTCTGGAACAGTTAAAAGAACTGACAAATTATATATTACGTAACTTTAAAAGCATTATTTCTTCTCAGAAATTCTACATACAACTTATTCCATTATTAAATGAACCAATTAAAATGCTTAAAATAATATGCTTATATATAGAATTTGCATCTATAGATACTGAATAGACACTTTTATTTTCTTTATCACTAATTTAAACATTAAAAAATATGAATGTAATAAAGTTTTATTGTCTTTATTTGTGATTTAAAAAAATAGACACAATTAAAAAAAACAACTTATCAAAATGCTTTCATAATGGTGTTGGCAAAGTGATAGGATGTTTTCTGTCATTTAAAACTATAAATAGAAATGTATTCCATAAAGTCTTTCATCTACTAGGTATTATTAAAAGTATGTGTGAACTATACCCTGAAATGCTTTATACAAAATCTCTTGGCTTTTTAGTAAAACAATGAATGCAAGAGTGTACTCCAGAGCCATAGGAAGACTCCAGAGCTGATGAGCCCAAGAGCCATAGCAGGGCTCCAGAACCACAGCAGATTTCTCAGCATAATTGACCTTTTCATTTAATGAAACTCACAGCCTTTCTGTTTCAGCTTTTTCTATAATTTTATAGACAAATAATATAATATATTTTATGGCATAGATATATTTTTTCTCTAATTCTCTCTAATACATTCGTACGCATTCAACTGGCATTCCAAAGGTTCTGGGTTCGAATCCTGGTCAAGGCTAGGATTTGATCCTGGTAATGGAGGGTGCCGCTGAGTCCACCCAGCTCTGATGGGTACCGAACATTTGTTGGGGTAAAGGCGGCTGGGAATTGTGCTGGCCAGACATCACCTAGAATACCGTGGCCACAGAAACTGGTGTACATTGTTTCAATTGGGGCAAAGGGATACTCTACTTACTGTTCAGACAAAGCGTCTCTTTCATACATAAAATAAAAAGGTCAAAAGGTGACAACACTACAAAATTTTACCTCTAAACCAAGAAAGCTCACATCGAAAGCAAAAGCAAAAAAAAAAATTTGTTTTAAATCCCTTAACCAGGTAAAGCTAAGGGTTTTAAATCCCTTAACCAGGTAAAGCTAAGGGTTGTAAGCATATAGGGTATAGTTACACTCTACGACAAAATAACACTTTTCCGTATAGTAATACTGTGTGTTATTATAAAAATGTATGTTATTATGTCAATTCTTTACTATATTGTAAAAACCATGATCAACATTTTGAAACTACCATACTTATCTAACAGGTATTAATTTTTTTTTATAAAAACTTACTTTTGTGTCAGGTTGAGAAAACCCAAAATGGTTCAAACAGTTCAAACAGCTCAAAACCTCTATTTCCGATCATATCTTTTTCATAAAAAAATACTACTGAGTTTAGGCCAGCTGGTCCTATGGCTAGTTCACCAGGACCTGGGTCTAGCCCTTCCGCTGACCAATCCCTGCAGGAAATTTTGGGCCTAGTGGACGTAATAATCTTCTACCTAGAAGTTACAGTAGAAGTAACGTCTGTTAACCTATAAGTCATATGTATGAGTACAATAAGTATTGAGCTAGTACATTCCAAAAAAAGGAAGCAATTTCTCCCTGAAGACTACTTGCCTGATCTTTAAAAAAAAACATTATGTGGAACAGAAGAAAAAAATGAAACCCCAATAGATGCTGCAGCATTTGTTAGATGATGTGGAAATAAATTAGAATATGATGATGTTATTGGAAGTCGGTGGATTAACTAACAACATCAGGTTTTTGTAACAATGTGTGAACAAAATGTGGTTGTAAAAAAAAGAAATTTTAGTAAAAAAAAACAAACATAAAAAAATGGTAATGCTCTTTATGTAATACAGCATACAGGAGAGATAAACAAAAGGTGGCCAATTGATGCAGGTAACCTGTGACCCAGTATCAGCAACCTGTGACCCAGTATCAGCAGTTTATTTATTTTTGTAACTTCCATAAACTCCTCAGTTTGGCCACAGATATCTATAACTTGTGTGGCTAGCTGTGTGTGTGTGTGTGAGGGGAGGGGGGGGAGTACCGGGTGGGGATGGGTCAATCTAAAAATAAAAATTCAACAACACAGTAAAAGCCCCCCCCCCCCCCCCGAAAATACCATCATCCGTCACAACTACGAGCAGAAAAACAAAACAGACACACACACACAAAGAACATAAATTATTACACTAAACTATAACAATAAGCTAGAACCAGTACTATCACTTCTCTAAAACCATGTAATTGTTAACAACTCACAAGAGAGTTGAATATGAAAGTAATATTATCGTTATACAAATTTTAAGTTGACATGTTCAGTTTGAAATATTCACCACATAAAGTAATGATTATCAATTTTAATGAAATATTCACAAAAATGTTACTTGATGATATGATTCATTATTGTGATTTTTTTTTCATGCGTGAAAGAAAATAAAAATCATGGATTAGATGTGAATTACGGTTTTACAATTTGCATTATCCTCTGCATAAATGTGTGCAAAAAAAAAAGGAAAAAGGCAGAGAATGAAAATCATAGGTCAGTGACAAACATTACATCATCACTGACCTATAAAATTAATGAATTCTAAATAAAGTTGAAACACGTTCTCTGGCACAGAAACTTAGAAGAAAGAGAGGAAAAATAAGGCTGAAGGCAGTTGACGTTATGTACAAGCATTGACCTCACGACGAGAAATATGAAAAAACAAACAGTCACGAAATAAACTCCACTTCATATTTTTAACCAATTCTAAACACAATAGTTTTTTTTTTAAATGAATAGAATTTAAACACAAAATTATATCTATTTCCCCGGATTAATAGTTCTTTTTAAAAATGTGGGATAAATATATAAAATTTATTACAGGTTATTACTTTTCACAAATTCTTTTTTCTACTAAAAAAAACAACAAACATTTTAAGATATATATATGTATATCCTGGAATTGAATATTTAAAGTAAATTATCTCTTGGCTAACAGATTAAACAAATAAAAAAAAAAGGTAATTGCTTTTGATGTCGTACAAAGCTTGAATAACTTTGTTTTGGTTTAGGAAATGATTTATTCAATTAGTGATCTTCCAGCACAGATGTAATCTTAGCAATATGTATATTTGCCAAAAAAAAAACAACAAATAAATAAATACAAAAAAAACAATTACAACAAAATGTAAAAAACATTAAAATACGATTTAAATATAAATGAAGTATCAAAGACACTTATTTTACGCATGTAATGATGATTACATTATTATTTTTATGAATGTAAATAGTTCTGAGGTTATTGACTTATTATGAACACAGACTAAATATGAATTTTTAAAATTAAACAATTTTTAAATAAAAACTAATGAGAATGATTTTTATGAACTCTACCTTGCATCTGTCCACTTCTGCTTCTTCCATGGTTAAACAGAAGTTGTCTTGCTTATTATACATGACAGTGAATTTTATGTTAAGGTAAGTCTAGGGTTAACAAAATTACATTATATTTATTTATATAGCGCTATTTATAACAATTAGTCTTCGAATGTTAAACAGAAGTTGTCTAGCTTTTTATACATGTCAGTGGCCTGACCCACATTTGAACACTTGGTTTAAAAAAACTTGTCCAACAGTATTGGTACATAATAAATAATTCAAAACACTTATAATACAAATCAAGCAATGGGATTGCACTATGACCTTTGATATTGGAACCTGCCGCAGACAGCGGCTTTAAATATATTACTAGCAATAATACTACATAAATTAATGCTTAAAAAAAAACAACTAAAAATTATTTCCGAAGTCTGCGCTTCAATACAATCTGCTAAACTTCTGAACGTGCATCGTTAATTTGCAAAAACTTAATTTTGAAATTTTAAATCTACTTGTTATAAAAGTAAAAAATATTACATTTCTTTCTTTTTTAGTGGTAATTAAAATTAAATAACAATATGATTTTAAAAAATAGTAATAGAGATATTCTTTTTTTTTAAAATAACTAAAGTTACTGTATCATTGATTTAACACAGGAAAACCGCATGTATAAATATATGGTGAAAATATTGTCCAGTTTGGCACATGACAAAATATAAAAATTTTATATTACATATATACAAAATATTTGTGTTTTAACTTTTACAACGAATAAGTTGAAATAATTTCTGTACTTTTCTGGGGGCTTAAAAAAAAAGTTCAAATTTTAACCGATTGATTTAGTTTTATATTAAACAATTTGAAACATTGAATTAAATTGTAGGGAAAGAGTTCAACACGCAACAGGTGGCTACTTTAAAACAAAATTGTTTTTTAAACATTTACAGTAATATTAAAAGGAAAGGAAAACGCTCCGCACACGACTTGAGGTTAAGAAAAATTATTTTATGAAAAAAGAAATCTCTTTCAAAAATTGAATATAAAAATATTATCTCTTTTTGTCCTAAGTTTGTTTATTTTTGGGGGTAAAAAAAAATTATCTTTAATAATGTCAACTACTCACTGTCAGTTCAACTGAGCTCAATTTATCATATACTTTAAAAATAATATTCACTTTTTGCAGCTTAAAAAAAATGATATTATGTTTCCAATGTGTTCAATTTATGTTTACCATAAATATTTTAGTTTTGTATTTTAGAGACGCAGAGAAACATTTCTTAACCTTTTCAGTTACTTTGATTGCTTTATCCAAATCAAAATTAGATCGTCTATTTATTATAAATTTTACAACAATTTTTTTAAAGGATTTAAAACAAATATATGCAAAGTACAATGTACTTACAATTTGTGTTCAAACGTAAAACCACTGCAATATGGTCATTCCTATATCACTCACAACTTGTCATTTTGTATTAATATCTAATATACTTCATTCAATTTACTCTTTAAATGCTAAATCTCATTATACATTTTACTTTTTAATAGTAAAATTCGTAAAAATTATTCAATATATTCTATAAAACAAAATGTAAATATATAAATAAATGTTTGTCTGATAAAAAAATGTCTGAGGTAAACTTAAAATTCTAACTTCCAGGGATATAAAAATGAGCCGCAAGGATTGCAAGTATACATTTCCAGTGAAATCTCCCAGAAGCTGTCCATCCCGATTGATACAAAATTCATCATGTCCTATCTGTCCATTATTGTGAAAGCCCATTCCTGCTGTCTATTTAAAGAAAAAATCTGGCCGGCTCACAGGCGAGACTCAACGCCAGAGCTTGAGGAGAAATCCTGTAAGCTGTTGTGGCTGTCTGCGCTGTCGCTGTCATTGTTACTGTGAGGGTTGTTGATGCCTCCGCTGTTGTTGGTATTGTATGTACCTGCTGCCTCCTGTAGCCTCATCAACATGTTCACCTGCAAGCAGACGGTTTAGATTTATTCAGCAATGCCTTGTTTTTAAAAAAAAGTGTATTACAATAATACATTTGAGAATTAACCAGGAAACCTGACCCCTTAGCAGGGAGAAATTATATTGGAAACTCAACTTTTAAACTTGATATTCAATCTAAAACAAACTAGCAATGAAGTCACAGTGAGTAGAACTTAAACTATACAACAATTAATGCAGAGTCTGCATGTGTTAAAATTTTAAGGGGACAAATCTTCATATTAGGATCTCAATCTCAAACTAGCTGGGCAACAACTTTTAACCAGGCCCTCCCTTCAAAGTACCAGTACATTGTAAACCTGGGACAGATAATGAACTGGCCCACAATTTTCTGGACCACTGGCCAATAATCAAGGAGACCACTGGCTATGACATTTTTTAAAATTAAATATCTGGTAAACAAAATTTATTATATATTTATTGGAAATCATTTACCTTATTTGAGCAACTTTAAACGATCCATAGTTGTCCATTTTTTTCCAAAACATTTTCACAAAATTTGTATCATGAACAAAATATTTCTTGTACAAGAAATCTATTACAGTTTATATTACAGTTTATACAGAAACCAAAAAATGACACTGTTCATAAAATAAGACAATTTTTTAAAGAAGATTTTTACCAATGGGTCTCCATCTTTTCCGTCACTCAGGGGAGACTTCAGCTTCCCAGTTAATGTCGGAGACAAAGGCGTCTGCTGCTCGTATCCCAGGTCATCCGCTCGGATGTGCATCAGGCTGTTGCCCGAGCCTCGGTTGGGCCACGGGTATGTCTCCAGCACCCAGTCTGTGGGATCCTCCCAAGCGCTTCGACACCCGTAAACCTTGAAGGATAAATCAACAAGACATTTTTTTACTGAGAACATTTTTTTTTTTTATGTTAAAAAAGCTGGGCTCCAACTTTAATAAACTCATTGTGAAATTCCCAAAATTTCACAAAACTTTTCCAAAGCTGTATACATGAACCCTGGTAGAGTTGGCTGGGGCATTGTGCAGACCACACAGTGATTTTGTATGTCATGGCCAGCAAAACTGATGCATACAAGCTCTATGAATCAACAGTCTGAAAGGTGTACTATTCTTTTTTTTTTCAAACTCATAAACATATCCTTGCAATAATCTTCTTTATAGAAGGAGCATCTGTAATGTATACGATAAGATATAGTTTCTAAAAGAGTTTTTATAACTAATCTCTTCTCAATGATTTTTTGCCTTATGTGAGTCCTGCTAGGAGCCTAAAAGTTTTAAAGTGATGAAAAGCATGCCATTAAAATTTTTTTTTTACCTGCAGTCCTTCCCTGACTGTTTCCACTAATGTGTAGTTCCAGAGGTCTGTGAACCAAACCTGAGAACCGCCGATGTCCATTGGACAGGACATGAACAGTCTAGGACCTGGGAAGGTAAGGATAATGACACTGACCCTTAGAATACACAAACTTACAAAGGCTTCTTTATTTTATAAAACTCAATATCAAGTCAAATGCTACTCTGATATCTAAGCATAAACATAGGGAAGTGATTTAATAAAATTTAAACAATGAATAGGGGCCTATGATTCTTCATTCTAATTGCCAAAATATGTTTAAAAAAACTTTTTCAATAAAACTACAACTACAAAAAAAAAAGACAAAATATTTCTTGTTTCTTTTATATTATAATGCTTTTACATTGCCAGTAAAAAAAAAAAGGAAAGAGAGCTCAAAATTTATTTAAAATATTATGGTAGTGAAACAATATTGCTGACATTTAACTAGTAATAAGTACATTTTTAGTATATTAACCAAATAATATTGCTTATCATTGATTGATCAAGGGTATTAGCTCACTGACCTATAGTTACGTCTGCTGAGCTGTGAGACTCCAGGGCCTTGTTCAGGTGGGCCCAGACTTTAGGGATCCAGTCCACCACCCTGTTCAGGTCGTTGTTGCGGACCCCTGTCCTGATCTCAGCCTCCACCAGCTTCCGCCGCAGGAACCTGCCCAGGAACCCTTTCACCTCCATGTGGTTGGCACACAGGACAAACCTATGGAAAGATTAAGTACATGTTTAATCACAGTAAATACAGATTTAATCACAAAGAACAAACATATGGAAAGATTAAGTACATGTTTAATCACAATAAATAAGTACACATTTAATCACACAGGACAAACCTATGGAAAGATTAAGTACATGTTTAATCACAATAAATAAGTACACATTTAATCACACAGGACAAACCTATGGAAAGATTAAGTACATGTTTAATCACAATAAGTACACATTTAATCACACAGGACAAACCCCAAAATAACAATTTTATAACACACATAAAACCAACATAAAGTATAACGAAAGGTGAGTACCATTAAATCACACAAGACTATCTTTCTTGACAAAATATAAAGACATCTTTTGGGACCCTTCAGAAGAGTTTCCTGCTCCCAATGGAATCTTAGAACTATGAAAGTATTTATTTTAACTTTATGCAAACTCTGCTAGAGTCTATTGTGAAACATTGGTACGAGGATCATTAAATAGCAGTAAAAAAAATGTTTGTTTTTTATTCTTATTTGCAAATGTAATTGTCCTAATTGTCTTGATAAGAATGTAGGGAAGTATATATATATATTTTAAAGCTAAAAATAAAACCAACAAGTCCAAACAAGTAAAATGAAATCCGACAAGCTGGCATCTTGCAACATAATCAGTATTAATGGTAAATTAAAAATAGGAATTTTGGAGAACATTATCACTGCAGCACACACACTATCGGTCTATACGTTTTGACACAAGTTGGACTCGGGCATTGACCAATATACTGTATTTTAATGACTAAACTAGTAATCAGAACTAATTCAGAAAAGAGCTGCAAGGTTCATTACTAGCTAATATTAACAACTGACAAGAGTAACACCAATAGTTAAATCACTAAACCTAGAAACACTAGAAGACAGAAGGGCAAAGAGTAAAGTAGTAATAATGTAATAATACATAAGGCATTAAACTCTAATTTAGAAATACAACACAATAACAACATGTTGCAATGCTCAGACAAAAACACTTTTCTTATCCCTTATGTGAGAACAAATGCTTATAAGTACACTTTCTTCCTGAGTGGCATTCGGGCATGGAATGGGTTGCCTGAACAAATGAGAAAAACCAGTAACATAACATCATTAATAAAGATGCAAGACTAGACTCGGACGACGGATGAACGTAGGACGCAATAATCTTCTTTATAGAAGGAGCGTCTATAATATATAAGATAAGATAAGAAATTATGAACCCTACAAAATTCATATGCAAGAAGAAATGCATACAAGTTCTTCTTTCTTCTCAAACGGAATGGAACGGGTTGCCTGAACAACCAGAAAAACACAACAACAATAATTAAACATCATTTTAAAATGCAAGACTAGACTTTTAAACCATAGAAAGACATAGCAGGAGATAATCTTCTGTAAAGAAGGAGCGTCTGTGACATGAAAGATAAGATAAAGATCTGGGCATGTTAAATCTGGACAGACAATCAAGAGCACAATGATGAAGGTCAAAGACATCTATATATAACATATATAGACAAGTGTACTTACCTAAAGTTGTGGTGCAACTGCAGGTTGGTCGTTGAGCAAGATGATTGACTCATAGTACCAATTATATATGGACTGTTGGAACAGGAAAACAGAAACAATATCAGGTCTCGTATTCAACAAGATTTTGTTCTTAATAAGTATGTTTACATCTTATGGTTATAGGCTTTTCAATTTTTCGTACAATACAAAAAGAACTCAAGATAGACACACAAAAATTGACTACAGTAGTGAGGTCAGAATTTTTGTGGAAGCTGGGAAGGGGGCTGGAATTTGTCATGACTAACATTCACTAAATTTGTTCAAACAGAGTACACTTTTTTTAATATGAATTGTAAAAAATTAATGGCTTGAAAGATATCCCCCTCCCCCTGTAGCCACTCCATGGCTTCGCCCCTGTTTGAATATAACCTTTTCTTTCTGAGTTAATTCTGGCATTAAAAAAAATGGTTGCCTGAAATATTCAGGAAAACTATACAGTACTATAGAATGAAAATAAATGTACTATTGGTTCATGTGACCAATGTGAGGAAAGAATAACTAGCTAGATATTCTAGAGAGGCTATCAAGAGATAGTGGGTGAACCAAAACACTATGGAGGCTCAAGTCTCAGACTTGGAGAGATGTTCTAAAAACTGATCTAAGGTAGAACATTGGTTCCAAGCATTGGTGTAAGTTTGGCACTGTGCTGGCCACAACATCCCCTTGTATACCATAGCCACAGAAACCTGTGACTTGGTCTCCGTGCAAGATTTTACTAAAGCAAGCCCGCACCCCCTGATAAACTCTAACAGAGATGGGATGGATACATTTGATTCACTTATTTCTGAGAGTACAGTCCTCAAACTGTTTACTAACAATCATTTGAGTATTCCCACTTAAATAGCCTACTGATCCAAATGTCAAGTATTGCTGCCGCAATTGTAACAAGGACTCACCATTTCTGGTACTTGACACTGAGGAAACCATTGAAGACATCAGCCAGAGATGTCACATGGTGAAGATTGTCCAGTATGATGGCTGAGGGCAGGGCGTTCACGTTTGTGTTCTCGCACTGGTCAGCGATGTTGGCCAGGTACTGCCTCAGCTCTTTGGCCGACTTGTGGTCCACGTTGAAAGTAGCCACAGAGCCAGCGGTCAAGTCTCTACCAGATCTGAATTTAAAAGAGGATGACAAATAGACATTCGTCCCTGATAAATAGCATAATATAAGCAAAAAGACAACTCTGCATCAGAATTCATATTTGTGCTTTTTTCGATTGCAAAAACTTTAATAAAAATGCTGTGATAGCCATTAGTAACAATTAATACCCCTTTACTTTTATTACTGTGATAAAAAGAAATGTTCTTACCTTAGAACTACATGTTCTGCCAACTTCTGGGCCAGGTACGTCTTCCCAGTGCCGCTCGGTCCACAAAGAATGATTCTCCTGTGCTCTAGAAGCAGCGAGACATAGCGCTGCATGATGGTCTTAGGAATCATGGTCTCAAAGGCCAAAGAATCCACGCATGACTGTTTAGTACCTGGTGGCCAGTAAATGAACATAATCATTGAATTGTAATATAGGTAGGTGATATCGATATTTGTATAGCGCTGCCAACAAATGTAATGTAAGCTCAGAGTGCATTTAACATTGAGCAACAAACAACTTAGAACACGGATAGAATCTCTAGGCTAATAAAATATAAAGCTAATTAATAATTAATTAATTAATAATTTTGAACTTTACAAACATAGGACAAATTAAATGTAGCATTAACTGAATAATATAAAAAGTTTTGGGTGAAGTATATATGTCAGCCCAATTATATCTATAAGCCATGTGAAGCAACGTTCACAAGTTTTCAGGGCATGCTAGGCTGGCACCCGGGGTTGAACCTAACTTCTAGCAGAGTGAGAATGTGAACCGAGATTACTCTCTTAGGGCTAGAAGGACAAAAATATGCTTGTGCTATGTAGTGCGGCATACTAGGAGATTGTGCGGCCAGCAATAATCTCCCCCCCCCTCCCCAACTTTTTACTTTCCCTCAGTTATGTCAGGTACCCATCAGAAATGGGAAGACTCGGGTAAACCCTCCAAACTCGGAATCAAATCGTAGCCTTCAACCTGGATTCAAACCTATGACCTTCAGTATGCAAGATTATAGCGAGTCCCACTATGTTACCGTATTCCAGACCGTTCTTATAAGGCTGAAAAATTTAGAGATTCTGGTACTAAATTTGACTTCACATTCCGTAATTCTGGTTTGCATTTAAAAGTGAAAAATGAGGGTAATCTAAATTTATCTGATCTAACTACCATTGCATTTTTTATGTATGTAATTAGGTATGAACGTTTTACTGACAACATAACAGAAGGGCAAGGTCTGCTAACTTTAGTAGAAATACTGAACAGTCTGCGGGTTTATACCTTTCAGGCAGATCTCTATCTGGGTTGTGTCTCCCACCAGATAGCCGATGGGTAGCAGCTCCGGCAGCTCAGAGTCTTTGGTCCTCGCTACCTCCCCCACCACGTAGGAGTAGACACTCTCTGCACTGAGCCCCAAGTTTGTCACGGGGTCGACGCGCAGAACATATTCCTAGAATCAGAAAACCACATCACGGCACATAAGTAACAAAGTACCACTCGTTACTGACTGGACAATAATAATAGTTCTATTTGTATAGCACTGCCAACAAACATAATGTAAGTTCAGAGCGCATTTAACATTCAGCAACATGTAAACAAGAACATGGAAATAATCTCTAGGTTAAAAAAAAGATATAAAGCTAGTAATTAATCTCAAAACTTTACAGACAAAGCAAATAAATGTAGCATTAACCAATTTAACATAAAAGTAGCAGTTTTTATAACTATATGCAAACATAAAGCAAAAAAGAAATTTCTTTATTGAGCTAAATTTGTAGTTATTTGTTCTTGTACAGCTATTCTCTTATCATGTTTACTTGTTATTATATAATGTTTTCATATTGTGTGTGTGTATTACAACAACAAGCTGAGAAGACTGTGCAAAATACATATAGTAAAGCACCCTTCAGCCCAAAATTGATCCATAGGGCCAGTGAAACAGCATTCACACAAGTTTGTGTGGCCAGCGCAATGTCCAGCCACCTTTACTTTACCCCAACTAAAGTAACGAGCTGGGTAGAGTCATGGACACCCTCCAGTCCCAGAAACAAATCCTAGCCTTCATCAGGATTCAGATTGGAACCCAGAACCTTCAGTACGCCAGCCAAATAGGCTGCCACCATATGTTGATATACTACCATGTGTTGTATAATTTATCTATATTGATGTATAACGGCCACTTATAAACTCTAGATTATATTTATATATTTCTTTTAATAAACTTATGGGTGGAGACACGAATTCTTTTAACACTTATCATATTTATTAGGGAAATAAATGGCCGCTTAGTGCTATGTACTGGTGACACTATTTAATTACATATTACTTCTGCTTTAACATAGAATCTTAGATTGAACATTATGTGCATTTAAAAATTATCTTTTTTTTCTGAGTCACAAACAGGTATTCAAAATGTTTTTACAGATGCATAAATAGACACAGGTTGTTTTTTTTTCACCCTATGGAAAGAGAAGATAACTTGAAGGGTTTTAAAAAAAATAATTGTCTCACCTTGAATATTTTTCTTATCACATTATCAAGGATGTCCCACTTGGTCTTGCCGCTTACCGACAGTGCACCGATCAGAATTTCACCTGGTTTCTATGGCAACAGAAACGCAATCAAATGAACATTAAATCTATATGAACAGCTTTTTTAAGGGAAACCCTCAAACTTTATACACGTTAGACATCCTGCTAAATTTACAGTAAAATAAACTGCAAAAGTTTACAGTTAACTCACGTCTATGCCTGCCCGGGTAGGATCTGGATTCGAACCCAGGACCACGGAGATTGTGACTCGTTTTCCCTCTCTTTCATTGGCCGCAGTTTCAGCCAATAAAATGTCTGGAGAGAACAATCATAGAGCATATTTGTCATTTGTGTAACTTAAAGCCGAATTTCAACTTATGAACTCTCCAAATGCAAAATTCATTGTTAGTTTTAGTCAATTCAGTTTGCATTTCAAACTAACTGATTGTAAAATAAAGAGACTTTGTAAGTCTAACAATGAAATTAACACTTTTAAATAGCAAGAGGTATAAAAATGGTTTGCTATAGAAGACCATGCTTGAACTAATGTATAAGAACTTTTGTACTGAACTAAACAATTATCAGACGACCCAGGTTAATTTAAACATAAAGCTCCTTCATCATTAATTAGGTCTATATGATTTTCAAAAAACTATCTGAAACGAGGACCTAAGCAAGATTGCAGTAGTGGTCTCGCTAGCTGAGAGCATCGCAGCAAGGGCGATGGAGACGAACGGTGGAGAGGAGCCTGAAGGCTAGAGGCCTGAACCCAGAAACAGCCTCTCGGGCTGAAAAAGACAGAGATTAGCGCTAGGCGGAACGGAGAGGACTGTTGAGCGGCTGATATGATTCCCTTACCTAGGCTACTGTGGTCAGTCATGCTGAATGACCTGTCCAGGGAGTCAGTGCTGGTCCTGGTGTGGTGAGGGGACATTGAGCCGTGGGACATGTTCAATGTCCTGGAAGACTGCGATGTGGACATCATCTTGTGTAACCGGTCATTGTCTGCCTTCAAAGCACTCATTTCATTCTAGGAATACAAAGGCAATAGTCACAGATTAAAATTCAGATGTTAAGTTGTTATGAAATATATATAGATTTTGCTTAACAAATTTCTGAATTGATTAGGTCTGTCATACTAAACAGTAAAGTATTCCATCTGATCAAATTGATTCCTAGTGTCTGTGAAGCAGTGATCACCAGATTCTGTGGCCATGGCATACTAGGGGAATTTGTGGCCAGCACAATGCCCTCCTGCCTTTATTTTACCCAAGTAAAGTCAGGTACCCAACAGAGCTGAGTAGACGCAGGGACATCCTATAAACCCAGGAACAAATCCTAGCCTTTGCCAGGATTAGAACCCAAGACCTTTGGTAGGCCAGCCAATGTGCTCCCACTCGGCCACCCCCCACCTCTAAGTAATACTGCTTAGATTATTTGTACACATTGATTAAGTCAACAGGATGTTAATAACTCTTTTGTGTTGTTTAATGACAGGGATTGACCAGAAATATTGCACAATTCAGATAGTTTGTTGATTAAACGCATTCTTAACCCAAAATTCTGATAATGCTGACCAGTGAAAGAGGTATGTTTAATATTAGAATTGAACAGTTGAACAAAATTTGTGTTATTTATTTATTACTGACAATTGATTGTGAAATTTTAATTTTTTTTTTCAATCATAGATTATAATTTTTGTCCAAAAATAACTTCAATAAACTTGTTAATTAAGATTATAAGCTATCTTCATGGTATTAATCCCATTTCCATAAATTCATATTGAATCCTAATTTTTATTTTTGTTTATCGCGGTTATAATAAAGTCTCGAGTACAACTTTCAGTGGTTATCAAGAACTGCAACTCTGGATGCAAAATTCATTTGGACAAGAGCAGACGGGAATAACAATGGATTCTTCGAAAACACAAACCTTCATTTTAGTCATCGTTTCTCTGAGCTGCTCCAGCTGGTGGGCCGAGCTGAGGGCTTCAAGCCGGATGTCTGTCAGCTTCATATCTTTGTCCCGCAGGGCCTGTTTCAGGGCATTAACATCGTTGTCACACAATCTGGAACAGAAATGTAACAAACTGACACAACTTGTGTAAAAAGTGTTTAATTAAAAGTTGGCAACAAAAAAAAAACTAACCAATCAGGAATTATTGAAATCTTGACCTGGGAAGTTAAGTCCCGGAAGTTACTTACGCTCCAGAAGAATGCGAGCCCTTCAACGACGGGGCACCAAGGTGATGACCCAGCTGCATGAGTGGAGAGTTCGGAGCTGAAGCGTTGGACCTCAGACTGTGGGAGTCTGGCTCCACATCAGACAGGGAGCCAGTTTTACCTTTCTTGCGAGAGAATGCTTTGCTGAATGAGCTCCGCAACTGTTCGAGTACAAAACAAACGGGGAAAGTTAACTCAAAAACAAAAAGATTCAATTCGGTTCAAATTATTCATAATGAATCATTTTGGAATAAATGTACAAGTTGAAAATATATACAGTGCTTTTTTTTTTTGTTTCTTCAGACAGATAGACAAGCTTCTCTGGAATATGTGTTGTTCATTGCATAAATAAATATCAATAGGATTTATTTTTCTACATGAAATCTTTGTCTTATCAGTCTTATCCCATGAATTACTGATGTGCAGTATAAGAAGTAGGTTATTGCATGCTTTAAGTCATATTTTATAGTTTAAATTAAGTATTAAAGTTGATTAAAAATAACTTATTAATAGTAATTTTATTTGTTCATTATGCAATCATAATTAACTTATATAATTGTGTAAATTTATGTTGTCAATGTAATACAAAGAGTTACAATTTAAAAACACTTGTCTTATTCTATATGCAAAAACAAATTCATACAAATATTCTTTCTTATAAATGGCATTCTAGCTTGTAATGGTTTGCCTCTAAGCTGGTCAGAAAATCCCAAAAAGTCAACTAAAAATTAAAGTATTCCTGTCAGACCAAATTGACCCCTAGGGCTGGTGAAGCAGCGTTCACCAATTCCTTGGCCACCGAATACAAGGGGATTGTATGACCAGCACAATGCACAGCTGTGTTTACTTTTTTCCAGACTATTAGTAATGGGTGACTCATTGACATTCTCTGAACCAGGGCTGTGGAGTCGGAGTTGAGGAGTGAGGAAATTTTGGGTACCTGGAGTCAGAGTTGGCAAACAATGCACAGACTCCTACTAAAATTTAGATTGCAATATTAAAAAAAGCAAGTTTAAATGTCCCAATTCACAAAAAGTTATAATTAATGACTTAAACTGTTCAATACAGTAGACTGTTGGATTCCCAGCCAGTAGTCCTGTGGTAATGACATGTATGTTGCCTTTCTTTCCTTCAAGGAATGTACAAAATACATTCGCATTTTAATACAGAGGAGTCGGAGTAGGGGAGTCAGAAGTACACAAAACTGAAGAGTCTACCGACTCCACAGCACTGCTTTGAACCCAGAAAAAAATCCTAGCATTCATCAAGAATTTGAGCCCAGGACCTTACATGACTCCCATTGGTCAAGCTGCTGCTCAGCCACCATAATTTAAAACCTTTTTAAAAATGTAAGACTAGACTTAGGCTTAAGCTACAGAATCAAATGTAGGACACAATATTCTTGGCCACAAAATGTTTCTATAAATCACAAGTTAAGGAATGTAAACATGTCCAATGTCCTTATTATTCTACTATATTTTTCATATAACAGCAAAGGACTGCTATTATGATTTAGTCTTAAATCTATAGGACTACCTACCCATCCTTTCTTCTTGGCTTGCTTAGCAGCTTGTCTCTTGCTGGCCTCACTGTCCGTGTGGGCCGACTGCTGGCTGGTCATGCTGCAGGCGCTGGACAAACTGTTGATGCTGGACACGCTGTCTGAGGACATTTGGCGCGCAATACGAGCATCACCTGTTTGATAGAGCAGACATGTAGGTACTGAACTAAGCTGTCATATTATTATTATGGGTGATGGGTGGTAACCTTTACTGTAACAAGTAGCCTACTTCATTCTTAGCATTCTATAAGTTACTATAACTCACTATGTAATAATACAAATACAAATAATACACTATACTATTCTGGTTATACTATATTCTAGAGGCAATATGCCTACTGCATTTTAAAGCCCATAGCCCATAAGTATTCAACAATACTGTTTTTAATTAGTGATCAGTATGGACTAGCCTTGACTACGGAAAGCGTGGCGATTATTCAGATAAACCAGGAAAACCAATTACCATCATTTAAAGCGCTAGATCTAGACTAGATCTAGTACTAATAGTTTAAACTAAGGGAGGCGTTATAAGGCGGATCCGCCGTATAACGCCCAGCGTTATACGGCGGATTTTTGCGTGAACTCGTGACCTATATTATACAGGATCTTTTCCACTGCCGACAACGCGAAGCACTAATTTTTGGGAAGCGTTATTCAAACAGCCGAAAGTGTATAATACCGAATTTACGAAAAATTGTGAGAGTTAGGCTATACTTATGACTTAAAACTTTATATTCTATTCTATAGTCTATAGTGACTCTATAGGCTTTTAATTAGGATCATATTCCTAGCTAAGTCCTAACCCTAACCGGGCCTAACCGTAAAATCAATTTCTAATTGTGATTAAGTGACATAGGCCATAGTAATAGGGTAACCTTTATGTTTGAATTAATTATAAACAATGACAAATGGTTACTTACAAAAAAATCACGAATTTAACTAAAAAATATTTTCCGTTTTACTATAGATGAACGGAGTGATTACGGTGTATTTTTTTATAATACTAAAAAAAAAATTAGCGGAGCAGGCTGGATTTGAACCCGCGTCACCCCCGTTGACAGCGCAAGCTACTAACCATTAGGCCAACAAACCTTGCTCTAAATAGTACGAAAAAATAGTAATTAGGCATATAGGACCAGAAAAACAATTATGTATAATATAGGTCAGGAGTTCACGCAAAAATCCGCCGAATAACGCTGAGCGTTATACGGCGGATCCGCCGTATAATCACTCCGTTAAACTAATAATTAGTAATAGAAATGCAGGATAATGCCTATGCTCAAACCATGGATGAGCGTAGGATGCATTAATCTTCTTTATAGAAGGAGCGTCTGTAACTGTAATTGATAACTTTAGTATAAGATCAAACGGATAAGGTCAAACAGATGAGGTCCGATAGCTGCAACGCAAGCCAATTTCAAATTGAATTTGAATCAATTATTATCAATTTCAAGCTTAGAAACTACAGACACACTACATTTGATTTCACAAAGTAATTCAATTAGGCGTTTATTTACATAACTAGCAAAGTGAGGCATAAAGTTATTGAGTAACATTTTATTTATTGTTGCGCATCCGACTTTAGGTTACACAAAGTTTTGTAAATATTGAGATATTTCAACTCGAAAGACTAAACAGGAAGTTTACAATTTTACACAAGGGCAGCAACTCTCGGTAATTTAATAAAATCTGCAAAAAACTTGAAGTTTCATTTCTAAGAGATGGGTGAAGTTTATATTATGTTGTGATGTTCTGATTTTTTTAAATATTAGGATAGGAGAGTCTTTTGATGTCTTGTGTCTATAGTGTTGACATAAAACAGCCGCAAACAAACTTCAAACTGACAAAATAAAGTCACAAACTCTGGTTTGAAAGGCGAACGGGATCGTTTAAAATAGTTATTAGAGGGCCTTTAGTCAGAGTCGAATATTATATGAATATGTGCCTACAATAGTCAATAGCAGGGACAAATCACTGACATTTAGGCTACAATAACTGCAATATTTATCCTAAACTAAAAACTGTCTAACTTTCGTTGTAAGGTATTTCCTTTTGAGCCTGACAGTTCCGGGTTTTCAGCAGACTGTCCAATATTTTTTTAAAGAAATAACGGACACTGTATTATATATAATCTATCCATTTTCTTGAGGGGGGATACCCCAGCTGGAGAAGGATGGGGTAAAGTCAAGTATTATCTGAAGCTATTATCCGGTATTTTCTGAAAAGGGTATGCGTATCTGGCAACCCTAAACGTATGGCAGCTAGTTAACTTAGACTACATAGAATCTATAACTTTAAAAACGAATGCAATACTAATGTCGTTTTCGAAACGCTCCATTCCAAATAAAGACTTACTTAGTATATAGCAGGGGTAGGCAACCAAAGTACGCGTGCCAATCTTGCCACGCAGAGCAATTTCCAATAGTACGCGGAAGACTACAAAAAAAAAAGCAATTCAAGTGCTTTTACAAAAAGTTGACTGCTAGAGCGGGATGACCTTTACACTTTTGGCACGCTTAATAAATTAGAAATCCTACTTTGGCACACTGTTCAAAAGGTTGCCGACCCATGGTATATAGAATGTTCAAGAGAGCATGTAGTATTTACTATTATTAGAATATGACGACATAATACTATTATTACAACGTCAGACGCTATTAATAGTCTTTTGGCACTTGCTCCCTTTTGATTTTCAAAAGTTATGACTGTAGGAATCAAAGTATATACACTTGGAATGGGGGCTGAGTCGTAACAATGGTACTAACAAATAGAACTACAACACAATTCATCCGTGGCATGGGTCAGTACTCACCTGCAAGGTGCAAGTCCTTCATTGCCGGCGACGTGTGCCTCCGTGTGGAAGTCGGACTCAGCAGAGGCTCTTGCATAGTCATCTTGCTCTGCCTCTTCAGGGCCTCGATGGTCATTCTCAGCTCATGAAGCTCGTTGTCCTGTTAAACACACACAAGAGACAAATTCATGTTAAATTCTCTTTCTTCCCTAGTGGCATTCGGTCATGGAATAACAATAATAATGGTTATTAATAAAGCAATCCATGCTATTAAATTTAGCATGCTCAGTGCGCTCTTGCAGTGGCAGTTTTATTGGTATGTAAGGCACACAGAGCCAAAGAGAAAGGTCTTTAATCTCTTTTTAAAAGACTCTTGTCTCCGATTCTTAGTGTCTTAGGCAAGTTGTTCCATATAGAAGAGGCCACAGATTAAAATGAGCGCAGTTCCCCTGATGGTGTGCTTTGATATCAGTTCTTGAAGGTAGGAAGGAGCAGTGCCATTTATAAATGGGTTGCCTGAATTTATCCATGATAATCAGATAGGCTCAAACTTTGCAGCTTTTAAAAAACCATGATCGAAATGCCAAAACACTATCTCAATCAAGAGTAGCCAAAGTAATGTTCGTAAGACTCGCATGTACTATTGGTGCCTCTGTATTTGACATACAAGCTTAATACAGTACAACAACGTATAAAGACATATTTGTATTTATTTTGCTTTTTTTTTTACTTTAAAATACAACATAACAGTATAATCTATTGCTATGTTCAGACAGACATAGGGGATAAAAAAAATAATTACGTGTTACATATGCAAGAACAAATACATATAAGAACTTATTTACTTTTTCGAGTGGCAACCCGGGCATGGAATGGGTTACCTGAACAAATCAGTAAAACCAATAACTTATTATTTAAAAAAAACAGCCATCAAAATGCAAGACTAGACTCAAACTATGGACAAGCGTAGGTTGCAGTAATCTTCTTCACAGAAGGAGCGTCTGTAACATATAAGATAGGCTATAAGATAAGCTATAACTATAAGATAAGGGCGAGTGAAGCGGGAAAAAAAAGGGTGACCTGACGTGTACAGTAGGCAAGGATCAAGCCAATATGGCGAGCCAGAACGAAATGACCCCAAACAAACTTGAACAGATGCTAAAATACAGTAAAACGTTTTCAAAAGTTTAAAAAAAATATTTTTTTACAACTTTTTCAATCAATTTTCTGGCGGATTTTTGTTTAAATATTATTTTTTTATAATCCTGGACATTTCTGTAAAAAAAAAAAAGAAAATTTTTTTTCAAACCAGTTTCTCTTTTGGTTCCACATATTTCTTTCTCCATTTCTAAACATCTTTATCTGCGTATTTATCTCATTCCTTCTTTATCAAGTTTATCTGTTGCACGTTTTTATTCTCTGTTGCACGTTTTTATTTAACTCTCACTCTTTTACTTAGTCCACCCTCACTTGTCACTCTTCATTTATTTCTTCATCTACTTCCCCGCTATTCCTATATGTTTCTCTACTCTTTCCCACTTTCTCTCTCTCTTTCTCTCTCTTTCTCCCTCTCTCTCTCTCTCTCTCCATTTCTACCTCTCTCTCTCTTTCACTCTTTATATTTCTCTCTCTCTCCCTCTCTATCTCTCTCTCTCTATATCTCTTGCTCTCTCTTTCACTCTATCTTTCTATCGTCCTGCTCTTGTCCAGGCTAATCAGTCAAGCGTAAGGCCGATGTATTACGTCAGACAAAGAATTTCTTTTCCCCAAGAGGAATACTAAAAAAAAAAACTTCATCAAAACCATAGAGAAAAAAACAA
Organism: Anisus vortex; assembly: GCA_949126835.1. Lineage (NCBI taxonomy): Eukaryota > Metazoa > Mollusca > Gastropoda > Planorbidae > Anisus > Anisus vortex. Next base: position 2,102,245 of record OX421497.1, on the reverse strand, counting down.
ACTAGCAAGCAAAAAACATGACACGGCGAACCGAAATAAAGACAGACCCTGTAAACCCAGAAAAAGGTGAACCTTTACGTTTTTATAATGTTTATCACTTAATCTTGAACGCGTGCAAAAGATTTAAATATTATAAACTCTGTTTTTAAAAAAAACAAATTTGAAGAAAAAAAAGTTAGCTTTTTATTTTAGCAGTTTTAAATACTTTTCTTTATTTGAAAACCTCGTTGCCGAAAAGGAAGACAGGATGAAATCGGAGACGTTGGCATCTCGGTAGAAAGATGATGTCATTATTTTATCTTATCGGGTTGACGGTATTGCTCAAACTGGCTACAACAGGCTCAAACTGGATACGTTGCTATCAGTACGTATCGTGTACAGTTTTTTTTTCTATTTACTTTGCAAAGGCTATTCTTCGTGTGTTGTTAACGCTGGAGATTTGGTGCTAAGTAGTTGCTTTATGGATGTTGTATGTTCTTATTATATATTATGTTATTTTTTGTTTGTTTGTTTTTTTATTGTTGTTTTTCTTTTAACAGCAATTCTACATTTTATAGTTTCTGTTGGTAATCAGTAAGCAGTTGGGATTGGAAAAAAATGGCTATATAGAGGAAATACAGCTTAAATACATTGATCCCATGTACAAGAACAAATGCATACAAATATAAGTACTCTTTCTTCCCAAGTGGCATTCGGGAATGGGATGGGTTGCTTGAACAAACCATAAATACTAATAACTTAACATAATGAAAAATGCAAGACTAATCTCGGACCACGGATGAGCGTAGATTGCAATGATCTTCTTTATAGAAGGAGAATATAGATAAGAGAAATACAGAAGGGGTACAGCTCAAGTACAATGGTTATACAGCTAGAAGGGGTACAGCTCAAGTACAATGGTTATACAGCTAGAAGGGGTACAGCTCAAGTACAATGGTTATACAGCTAGAAGGGGTACAGCTCAAGTACAATGGTTATACAGCTAGAAGGAGTACAGCTCAAGTACAATGGTTATACAGCTAGAAGGGGTACAGCTCAAGTACAATGGTTATACAGCTAGAAGGGGTACAGCTCAAGTACAATGGTTATACAGCTAGAAGGCTATGTGTAAACCAGTGAGGGATACAACGTGTATATCTAATTGATGGGAATGTCTGTGTATATTATCTAGCTCCTAGTTTGAACACAGCTTTTCAAGCATTATACAAGGAACCCACTCTTAGGCACTTTGCTAAGCTCAATTTTGTTTAGTTTACAGTAGCCACAATGAGCTTGTTTACTAATACGCCACCCCGTGTATCATGCGCCTTGGGGCAGTTCGCGAAGTTGCCCCCACCCCCTTTGCTTATTACGCCCCTGCACAATAGTACCAAAATACACACACACACACACAAAAAGAAACGAAATAAAAAGAAATAATAAGACCATAATGCCTTCAAAACTTCATGAAAGGACGAACAAGAAAGACAAAAGGGTCGAAACTGTGTAATGAAACACCGGCAGGTGTGACTGCACTTCCGTTTCATAGCTCATTGTAACGATGCTCAAGTTTTGATGACGTCATTGCGGGGGGGGAGGAATGGGTGTATGCGAGAGTCTGTTGGCCCGGGAGGGGGCTAGAGATTTTATTAGATGGCACGAGCATCAGGAGTAATTGAAACAAATAACTGCACGTGCGACCTTGATAAATGGCCTAAAACTTTTTTATGTATTTAATCCCCATATGTTTACCTCAAGATACTTTTTTATATTATTCTTTAAACAGATGTGGGCTGCCTATAAATATCTGCTGCATCTGCTTTTAACGCAGGCCGTTTAATGGTTAATGTTTTTTTATACGTTCCTTTTTAACACGCTAAAAATATATAATATAATCTCAGGATATTATAACAGAGATACGCTTACATATCAATTTTAAAATAGATGTTGTTTTTGGAACGCAATATGAATGTTTACCATTTTGATACCTGCCAACTTTACCAACTTTATCAAGTTACTAGGAGTTATGCCCGTCAAAATGACTGAGAAACGAACGATTACAATGTGTTTTGTTAAAAGAGAAAGAACAATAACACTATTACAATAAAAACTGTAGTAAGAACGTTTCTTTCGGTATTTAGTTTTTCTTTCTTATTTTATGGTGTACGATCGCTCGTAAAGGGACATCATTCTGAAATGATTAACGTTTTAAACGATTTTAAGTTACCCGTTTTTTTCCTGGTTTGTTCAGGCAAAGCTTTCCTATATTCGGATGTCCCTCGGGAAGGACGAGAACTTGTTTGTTTGTTCTTGCATATAAAAAGTGGAAGAGGTTTTTTTGTCCTTAGAGTATTGGGATATTAATTTTTTGTTATTGTGTTATATTTCTAAGTTAGAATTTAAAGGTTTATGTGTTATTACTACTTTATTCTTTGCCCCTAATTTAACTATTGGCGTTGATACCACTTCATCAACATGTGGAATCCATGATAATTTGTCATTTATTATTTACTATTACGTACTTTGCAATTTTACTTTGGGATACATGTTTTCCATGAATCAAATAGTTAGTATTAATGTATCAGTAATGTATAGACTAAAACAAGATAAGCTATGGCTAAAAATGGCCAGACGAGATACCATAAGCCTACTTATGACAATTATTATTATGTTGGTACACAATGCAAATGTGTATTACATATTGAACCATAATACAATGTGTATATAACCCAGTAGAAAATATACCAAATAGTTGTTTAATAACCCAATGATGTTACATTAGTTGGCACATACTGAAATATGATTGGCTCGTAATCAGCACATTGTTGGCACATAATGCACATTTTTATGAGTTTAAAAGCAATTTTTTTTTTCAATGTCCTTCTTTGGTTTTTCCTTAATGCTTACTATTTTAAATGAAATTGTGAGCTGTGAATTCGATCAAAATATTTTTTAAACAAAAGTGTAAAAAATCTGATTACCGATATATATATATTATTTCACAATTCACCTGTTGTTTTTATTTCATAAAGCGTTTATACAATCCACCTGTTGTTTTCATTTCATAAATATTTATTTTTACGAACACATGGTCTCTTATTAGGCACAGTGGCCGAGCGGCAGTGCGAATCCTGGTGAAGGCTAGGATTTGTTTCCGGAGAGTGGCGATTGGGCATTGTGCTGGTCACTCAATCCCTTTGTATGCCGTGGCCACAGAGACTGATGAGCACTGATTCACCAGCCCCATCATATAGTATTTTTTGTAACACTAGTTTTATGTATACAAAGGGACTACCACCTGAGTTCCCTCAAGTACGGTTTTCTGGTCACGTGCCCCCCTCCCCCCCCCAAAAAAAAAAAATTGACTCAAACGGTGCAGGCACTCTGTGTATTCGCTCGGTTAATGAAGTTGAACCACGTGCTAATTATAAAAATTCCCCGAGAGCCAGTGATGTAACAACCTGTTTGTTTTTCTAATCTATCAGTGCATGGCGATGGCAAGGAAGAAAGTTTGAGGGAATTGTGTTGCTAAAAAATATTCAGCCGTTAACGTTCTCATTATTAGGCAAGCAGCTCAATACTGTGCGTACACACACGAACATAACCAATCAGAGTTGAGTTCTCCCTATCCTTTATAACCTAACCGATACTGACTATTACCAAAAATACTACAAAGCCATCCCTAACCTATTTAAACTAACCGATACTAACTATTTATCACTAAGTCTATCGGGTCCGAATAGCCACTTCGATAAATTAAAGCTCTGATGTTGTATGTTCGTGTGTGTACGCACAGTATTTAGCTGCTTGTATTATTAGTGGGGTACCCCCCCCCCCTTTTTTTCCATCACTCCCCCCCCCCCCAATCACAAACATACACTAATTATGCTATAATATAATAAAGTATGCACTAGAAAGATCGGAAAAAAATTGAAGAAAAGTTTCTTATGATTAGACTAAAATTAAAGAGACGATAGCTAACAGGGTTATAGCACACATGAAGTACGGTAGGCCAAATCTGTCATTTTCTTTTTTTTACCAAGTAATTAACGCAAAGTTTCGCCAGCCGTTGCTTTTATTAAGTCAATCAAACGAAAAATACGATAGAACTAAAAAAATAATGTTATATCGACTTGCTCTGCAGTCGAATGGCAGAGTATAATACCAGGCTTCGTTATAGTCAAAGTAGAGGTATCGTACACAATATAATACTGTGTCTCACAAGACATTAAATACTTTAACACGCAACAACGGATTGGGTTTTACAAGGAAACTGTCAACTTCTTTTTAAAAAATGCCAACCCAAATCTTGTTGTTTTTTTTCCTTCTGTACAATTAAAGGTATTAATTAGATTCAGCTACAGTCTTTGTGACGGATAATCTCTCGCTTAAAAGAAGTGACTGCCCTTGGCGAGCAGAGCTAACACTCATTGATTTTTCCACATAGAGCTTGGAACCCACATATTGATGAAGTAATTAAAACAAATAACAAAACATATATTTTTGGGCTTCAAAAAAAAAAAAAGGTTCTTTTACAAATGTAATAAGAATATATCAAATGTTACATAACAATAGTTAGACCTATACTATACTAGTTTCTTTTACAAATGTAATAAGAATATATCAAATGTTACATAACAATAGTTAGACCTATACTATACTAGTTTCTTTTACAAATGTAATAAGAATATATCAAATGCTACATAACAATAGTTATACCTATACTATACTAGTTTATTTTACAAATGTAATAAGAATATATCAAATGCTACATAACAATAGTTATACCTATACTATACTAGTTTCTTTTACAAATATAATAAGAATATATCAAATGCTACATAACAATAGTTAGACCTATACTATACTAGTTTCTTTTACAAATGTAATAAGAATATATCAAATGCTACATAACAATAGTTAGACCTATACTAGAATATGCAGCAACTGTCTGGGACTCATCAACTAAAGTAAACATTTAAAAAATTAGAACAAATTCAAAAAAGAGCTGCAAGGTCTGAAAGGAGTAATAGCAATAGTTAAATCACTCAACCTAGAAACACTAGAGGACATAAGGGCAAAGAGTAAAGTAGTAATAATACATAAGGCATTAAACTCTAATTTAGAAATACAACCCTATAACAACCTGTTGCAAAGCTCAGATAAACATAAAGACAAAAACACTTTCCTTATCCCTTACGGGAGAACAAAGGCATAAAAGTACTCTTTCTTCCCGAGTGGCATTCGGGCATGGAATGGGCTACCCGGACAAACCAGAAAAACCAGTGACTTAACATCATTTAAATCGCTAATAAAAATGCAAGACTAGACTCGGATCACGGTGAAAATATTTCAAGGATTTGTGTTTTTTCAATATTTCTATTTCTTTTGAGATTTTTATTTAACGGCATTAGTTTAAAGTTTAGTAACTATTTTTAAAGGTATTAAAAGAATTGTAAAAAAAAAATAATGTACATAAAAAATATTTTTTTTTAAAGAAAGTTAATTTCAAATTCTTTGTGTACTTTTTTTTTTTTTTGGTTTTGTTTTTCAAATTTTTTTTAAAACCAAATCTATGTGGAAAAAAATTGTGTTTGTGGTAAGACTAACCAGCTAAAAGGAGTGAAAACAAGGGGGAGATAATATAACAACAAGTCTGGTTGACAAGTGAAAAGAGAATGCTCAAAGGAAAGAAAGAATTACACGCAGTCAACAACTTCACGAGAAGTCTGGAAACTCCCCGAGGCTGGGATCGAGTTTGGGATCTCCCGAGAGTGTGAGATACGTGGAAGAGATACGACGAAGTAATAAAAGTAAAAATTAAAAAAAAATGCACCGACATATATAGATTTATACTTTAAGGTTATTTCTTCCTTTTTTTTGTTGGTGGGTTGATGTGTCCTATGTTCTTTGATCTGTAATTGGATGGTTAAGTGTCTGGGGTGGTTTAAAGAAGAATGGAAGAAAGAAGTAAAAGTGGAGTTTAGTAATGGTATTTATAGGGATAGACAGAAAGGATTGTGTCGATTCAAAGTGGAGCCGACGATGTGGAGAGGTGGCTTGAGTTCATAGGCGTGTCTCTGTGTGTGTGTGTGTGTGTGTGTGTGTGTCAGTGGGTGTAAGACATGATGGAGACTGCAGACGTATCTATGATCAATCTAGATGTAGTTGGGTTGTTGGTTTGTTTGTTTGCCAGACGACTTTGTGGGAGGAAAACGGGAAGGGGAGGGGTAGTGCAATATCACGTGTATCACTTTAGGGCAGGCAGACAGACTGGAGAAAGACGGACATGCAGAGAGATGTTGGCGTGAAACGACCAGAGGACGGCCATTGGATCAGATAGACATAGTCTACAGATATATCAACAGATACATAGATAAACAGACCGGCAGATAGATAGATCGATGTATTATATATTTATAAATAGATAGACAGTGAGACATGTAGACAGAGAGACAAACAAACAGGGAGACAGAAAGATAGAAAGACAGACAGATGTATAGATGGACAGAGAGATAGCAGACAGGCAGGCATAGATAAATATATAGATGATAGAAAGATAGACAGATAGATAGATAGATAGATAGATAGATAGATAGAAAGATAGATAGATAGATAGATAGAGATAGATAGATAGATAGATCGATACATAGATAGATAGATAGACAGATAGATGGATAGATAGATAGATAGATAGATAGATAGATAGATAGATAGATAGATAGATAGATAGATAGATAGATAGATAGATAGATAGCAGACTGGCATTCAGAATGAGACACAATCACGTGAATACATGTACAAATAGACAGACATATATTGAAATATGTCAGACAGACTCACCGGTAAGTTGGCCTTGTTCTCTGCATTGGTCGTCAGTGACTGGAGGCGGGCCGTCATATTGGACAAAGACTGCTCGAAGGCGGATACAACATGGGCCTGTAACAAGAAAATCAAAGATTCAATTAATTCAACAGTCTTGACATCCATGCTAAGGAAATATAGATTAAGGGGGGGGGGGGGTAATATTGTTTAAAAATCTAAGATTGGTCAACTTGAAAATTGTTTGGATAACACATAATCATTAATATTAATAATGTTCGGTATGGTCCATATTATGTATGTATGTTATATATTATATTTGTTTTATGTTGTGTATGTTCTATATGCTGTATGTTCTATATTCTGTATGTTCTATATTCTGTATGTTCTATATTCTGTATGTTCTATATTCTGTATGTTCTATATTCTGTATGTTCTATATTCTGTATGTTCTATATTCTGTATGTTCTATATTCTGTATGTTCTATATTCTGTATGTTCTATATTCTGTATGTTCTATATTCTGTATGTTCTATATTCTGTATGTTCTATATTCTGTATGTTCTATATTCTGTATGTTCTATATTCTGTATGTTCTATATTCTGTATGTTCTATATTCTGTATGCTCTATATTCTGTATGTTCTATATTCTGTATGTTCTATATTCTGTATGTTCTATATACTGTATGTTCTATATACTGTATGTTCTATATTCTGTATGTTCTATATTCTGTATGTTCTATATTCTGTATGTTCTACATTCTGTATGTTCTACATTCTGTATGTTCTACATTCTGTATGTTCTATATTCTGTATGTTCTATATTCTGTATGTTCTATATTCTGTATGTTCTATATTCTGTATGTTCTATATTCTGTATGTTCTATATTCTGTATGTTCTATATTCTGTATGTTCTATATTCTGTATGTTCTATATTCTGTATGTTCTACATTCTGTATGTTCTACATTCTGTATGTTCTATATTCTGTATATTCTATATTCTGTATGTTCTATATTCTGTATGTTCTACATTCTGTATGTTCTATATTCTGTATGTTCTATATTCTGTATGTTCTATATTCTGTATGTTCTGTATACTGTATGTTCTATATTCTGTATGTTCTATATTCTGTATGTTCTATATTCTGTATGTTCTATATTCTGTATGTTCTATATACTGTATGTTCTATATACTGTATGTTCTATATTCTGTATGTTCTATATTCTGTATGTTCTATATTCTGTATGTTCTACATTCTGTATGTTCTACATTCTGTATGTTCTACATTCTGTATGTTCTATATTCTGTATGTTCTATATTCTGTATGTTCTATATTCTGTATGTTCTATATTCTGTATGTTCTATATTCTGTATGTTCTATATTCTGTATGTTCTATATTCTGTATGTTCTATATTCTGTATGTTCTATATTCTGTATGTTCTACATTCTGTATGTTCTATATTCTGTATATTCTATATTCTGTATGTTCTATATTCTGTATGTTCTATATTCTGTATGTTCTACATTCTGTATGTTCTATATTCTGTATGTTCTATATTCTGTATGTTCTATATTCTGTATGTTCTGTATACTGTATGTTCTATATTCTGTATGTTCTATATTCTGTATGTTCTATATACTGTATGTTCTATATTATGTATGTTCTATATTCTGTATGTTCTATATTCTGTACTATCCATATTCTGTATGTTCTATGTTCTACTACAGCGATGTAATCAATAAAGTTGTGTTTTTTTAGTGGGAGAACTTTGCTTTTATTTTCTTAAAATGTTCGTTTACCTACAGTTGTAACAACACCCATTCCACTGAAACGCTTAATGAAAATGATGGGGGGTGAGGTGGTGGGGCGGGGGGTGAGTACAACGTGGGGGGAAGGGAGGGCGTTCTGTCGATGATAATAGCGATAATGAAAATGATGGAGCAGGGATCACAAAGAAGAAAGAGAGAGAGAAAAAAAAGGCGGGAGGATGGAGATAGGTGATAATACAAGTATGTCTATGATAATGGTGATATGAAAATGAAAAATATCTAAAAACGGGAAGCACTCGTGGATAAAGAGAGCTTGATATTTACAAAATGATTTTTTTTGTTACGGGTGTGAAATGTGAAGGGTGGCGAGGGTTGATTGCAGGGTAGGAGGAAGAGTGGCGCAGGGAAAGGGGGCGTATTTCCATTTTCACCCCGGAGACGCCTAGCTGTCACCACAATACACCAAAGGTAATAATAATAATAATAATAAAATAAAAAAAATTTTTTTTTAAAAAGTTACTCGGCGCCAGGTAAAAGGTATCAGTGAAAATCAGTAGGACGGGGAGGGTGTAACTAGGGCGCCGAGGATGGGGCGCTAGAAGTGTGTGATGTTGTTTTGTTTTGTTTGACTTTCGCTGGTGAAGTTTCTCGTGTTCTTGTTATTTGCACTGTGTAAGTCTAGAAAGACCGATTCTCTCTCCTACACCCCCCCCACCCCAGCGCCCCTTCAAGACACCCCACCCTCCCACAAACGCTGCCGAAAACTCAAGATAAAATAAACAAAATATTGGGCTGCAGAAGAAGTAAATCAAAACGAAAACTGATTTTTTAAAAACAAACTACTTTTATTTAGTTTAAGAAAAGGATATTGCGCGAAAGAATAGTTCCAGTTTGTGGACAAAGCGGAAAAAGAAAATCTAGGGAAAATTTGTATATACGCAGCGGGCACACCATGTCGTATCGACGATGAAAAAAACGTGGTATCGACGTGTTCTCGTTATTTCCTCGTTTTCTCCGCCGTCAATACGACGTGGTGTGCCCGCTGTGAAGACAGAAAATATAAGACGGGAAACTCTAGAGAAAAGATATAAATGAAAGACTTGGATAGATAGAAAGTAGTAGAAAATACGGGAAAACTATTGGTGGATAGAGAGAGAGAAGAACATTGGAGACACTAGAGGGAAAGTAAAAGACAATAAACAAAAATTCTTGGATAGAGAAAAAGTAGAAGTTGGGAAACACTAGAGAAGAAATAAAAGTATAAAATGGAAATATTTAGGTAGAAATAAAACGAACGCAAAAATATTTAGATAGAGAGATGGGGAAAGAATATGTGTTCACAGAAAGCGAAAGAGAAAAAAAAAGAACAATGTGTTTAGATAGACAGAAAGTAAGAGAAAATTGTCGATCAAAGCAGGTGTTTGAAATGGTTAGGCCGAGGAGGGCCGCATAGGTAAACACCTAGGTAGGTAAGTCTGGTAAACACATGGGGGTTGATTATGTAACTAGACACTTTGGTAGTTTGCTAGTTCTTCTGTCTGGGTAGTGGGTGTGTGTTGACTCCCCGTTGGTGTGGGGCTGGTGGGTGCCTCTGTTTATCTCAGATAGGAAGGGCGCCGGCAGACAGGCAAGCTTAGTAGGTTAACAAGTAGAGGAGGAATAATATACTAAAAGGAGTTACATTCTAATGGGTTGGAATCCTGGTGGAAGCTATGATTCTAATGTTTTCTATGCATGGAGGCCAGCCCTGAGTCTTCTATCCAGCTCTGACGGAGTGCCTGATAGTAGTTGGGGATAAGTAAATGTGGCTGGGCATTGCGATGGCCACACAATCCCCTTGTGGCCACGCGAACTTATGAACACTGCATCACATGACTTAGGGATCTAATAAGTCCGCCAGTGTTACTTACTTACTGATTAAATTCTAACATGGAAAAATGCATCTACTAAACTATTCAGAAAGGAATAAAAACACTTTATCTTCTTGTCTATATCAATAGAATGGTAGTCTATTGATGCAACCAGTCTGACTTGTCTATATGAATAGAATGGTAGTCTATTGATGAAACCAGTCTGACAAAACAACAACTTAACATCATTTAAAGTCATAAGTGATGGAATAACATGTCTGTATCTACATGATGACTAATACTGTAAGGCTGACTCACAGCTTAAACTTGTGAAAACAAAATGTTGAACCTTAATAGCATAGCGAAACCACAGCCAAGACATCCGATTAAAAGAGTCTGCTTCGTATAAGTGAGCACTAGATATAAAAAAAAAGCTCTGCTTGAGTATTTCCCTCATTTTTTATTGTTTACAGTTTTGATCTTCGGCTTTTTACATTATGGAAAAACTTGTCGTCATGGAGGGTAAAGTGAGGGAGGGAATGAGGGAGGGGGGGAGGGAGGGAGGGGGTGAATTTATGATTGCTTAAAACTAGTACATTCGCTCGTGGAGGCTCTTTGATTATAGTTGGTTAATGGACTTGGACAGAATGGGTTTATGATATATAGCGATTATGTTGTTTTTATTTTTCCAGATTTCAATACAACTTTACCAAAATCTGTTGAGTGTTTTTATGGGTGTGTGTGATATTTCGCTTAGATATATAAACTTGCAACAGGAGAATTGAAGTTTACATAAATTTAAAACCACAATTTTGAGGAGACCATAAAAAAAATGCAGGAAAGAAATATAGTTTAGTAAATAATAAAACAAACCAAATGAAAAATTAGGAAGAAAAAGCAGGAAAGAAATAACCGAATAGATAGAAAATTAAAGAAAATATAAAGAGAAAAAAAATGTGATAGAGAGTAGAACGAAAACAAATTTTAAAAGAAAGAGAGAAAGAAAGAAAGAGAGAGTAAGAAAGAGAGATAAAGAGAAAGATAGAGATAGATACTGAAAGAGAGAGAGGTGGAGGGAGAGAGAGAGTAGTTTAGAGTGATGGATGAATGTTGAAGTAAGGAAAATAAAAAAAAACAGACGGAAGGGAAACGGAAGACGGAACTAAATATCGAAACTTGTTCTAAAAAGAAAGAAAAGCGGCCAAGATGGCAGAGAAGGCTTGAAAAATGGGGCGAGCAATCTCCACACACACATGGAGTTCTATCCCGTCTGTTGATTTGAATTACATTCAGATGCGGTCTGAAGAAACTTGCAGAAAAACATCCTGGGACTTAGGATATATATATTTTTTTTGTCTTTTGGTGGTACCTGGTATATCTCTCGCAATATGACTGTTATTGAAGTTTGAAGGCGAGAAATAGCGAATTAAAAATAACAACAACATAAAAAAAAAACCTTCTCGTACTGTCTAAACAGCGAGGTGAGTGGCGAGGTTCAAAACGGCGCTCGATGTCTAAACATGTCATTATTCAGCCATAACCACTCGCACAAGAAGGGGGGACAAATTCTCTTCCTTTTTTTCTTTTTTTTATGTAAGAGAGAGAGAGGGGGGGGGAATAATGAAGGAACAAGTCCAGATCTGTTTTAACAGTTACTCGATCCGTTATGAAAGAAGTCGGTGAGGAGGGGATGGATGGAGAGTAGGACTCTGGAGGTCAGATGATGCTATGGTAATGATGTCGGCGCCCCCTCACACACGCGCACACATCACCATTCAGCTACTGTTACCCTGTGCTAAGAAACAGAGTAAGAGAGAGAGAGAGAATATATATATACAGAGAGAGACACAGAGAGAGAGAGAGAGAGAGAGACAGAGACAGAGAGAGAGACAGAGAGAGAGACAGAGACAGAGAGAGAGAATATATATATACAGAGAGAGAGAGAGACAGAGAGTGAGAGACAGAGACAGAGACAGAGAGAGAGAGAATATATATATACAGAGAGAGACAGAGAGAGAGAGAGACAGAGAGTGAGAGAGAGAGACAGAGACAGAGAGAGAGAATATATATATATATACAGAGAGAGAGAGAGAGACAGAGAGTGAGAGAGAGACAGAGAATATATATATATATACAGAGAGAGACAGAGAGAGCGAGATAAAGAGACAGAGAAAGAAAGAGATAAAGAAAAGGAAAGAGAGATAGATAGAGAGACAGGGAGATAGAGAGACAGGGAGATAGAGAGACAGGGAGATAGAGAGACAGGGAGATAGAGAGACAGGGAGATAGAGAGACAGGGAGATAGAGAGACAGGGAGATAGAGAGACAGGGAGATAGAGAGACAGGGAGATAGAGAGACAGGGAGATAGAGAGACAGGGAGATAGAGAGACAGGGAGATAGAGAGACAGGGAGATAGAGAGACAGGGAGATAGAGAGACAGGGAGATAGAGAGACAGGGAGATAGAGAGACAGGGAGATAGAGAGACAGGGAGATAGAGAGACAGGGAGATAGAGAGACAGGGAGATAGAGAGAAAGAGACAGAGAGAGCGAGAGAGAAAAGAGGTTGGATGCCAATGAAGGGGGGGGGGGGGGTGACTCCTTGCAGGTAAACAGAACGCGGTCTCCAACGAAGGTGCCCGCCCTTTGAAGCGGTGACGAAATGGTATGATGAAGTCGGCCATTGATTAGATCCGGGTACTTCAAAACTATTCCTTTGTTGCCCTTATCTCTCAACCATTCCCTCCCCCCCCCCACTCACCCTAGCGGCGGGGTGCGGAGGTAGAGAGTGCGCGTTCCTAAATAGTTTGTTCTCTCCAACTTCTCTCTCTCTCTCTCTCTCTCTTCGACCCACAGAATAGAAATATAACATATTTCATTTGGTGAGTGACTTTGCTATAAAAAGTATTTTAAGCTCTCATCGCTTGGGATCTAAAATCATGTTTCCTTCTTTATTTTTATTTTCCCATATAAATCGTCAGAGAAAAACAAAACTTAAAACTGAAATTCTTCAGAAATTGTAACAATCTCACTGTCATCTATTTAACAGTTTCACGAGGCTTGTTAGAGCACTAGAACTATAACTCCTTTGTCAAGTTTCTATTTTAAAAATTACAACTGTTTTTATTTGAATTCCTTCCTTTGTTGTATGTTGTATGTTTTTTTTAAACAACTTTTTGTTGTAATGAATGAATGTAAACTGCCCAATAAAGTTTTGAGAGTCGTTAAAACAAATTTCTTTAATGAATTTTTATTTGTCTAGCACTTTTTGGCCTCTGACTCTTAGGAAATTAGTTTTTTGTTCTTCGGATCCATCTTGGACCATTTCACCTCTAAATTGATATTTCCTACTATTTTCTTAACCCTTCTGAGAAAATATATGTGTATATGTAGGACAGAGCCGTAGAGCTGAGCTAAACAATAAGAATGTTCGAATCCCACCTGCTGGTAAAGAAAATATCAACCTATATGCATTCTGTCCCCCCCCCCCCCCGTTCAATAGATTGATAAAGCAGAGATGCGATATTTCCTGGCAGATAACACGGAACTGCAACCTCGGGGGGTGGGCCGATATTTGCTCTTTGGGGAGGGAGAGAGGGAGGGAGTTGTGAGCAGTGGGACACACTCCCTGACATTCAATTTTTTTCCTTTTTTTGTTTGTTTCTGACATTGTATCCAGTTTACATTGAAACATATGGCGCTATCATCTTCTTGCAGATCTTGTCACGAACGCCAAGGCTTCTGGGTACAAGCAAACATTTTTACTGAATCCTTACTGTTGGGATTCCATTCAATTCGGTTGTGTGTGTGTTGGGGGTGGGGTGAGTTGACCGCTTCAGCCACGTATGATGCACTTGGCAGAGGTGTTACCACTTCTCCATCAGAGAGGTTTCTATGGCCTCACGACTTCTTTTGCAGTGAAGCTTCTAAAACATCTATGGGGCAGTGTGGTCGAGTGGCAGCGCGTTCGACTGGCATACCAAAGGTCCTGGGTTCAAATCCCGGTCAAGGCTAGGATTTTTTCCCTCGAGGGTGCGCCTGATTCTTACCAGCTCTAATGGGTACCTGACATTAGTTGGTGGGTAAAGTAAAGGCGGTTGGGCATTAGGCTGGTCACACAATCCCCTAGTATGCCGTGGCCACAGAAACTGGTGAACGCAGCTTCACCGGCCCCTATGATCAATTTGGTCCGAAGGGTACTTTACTTTCTATTTCTAAAACTTCCCATTGATGTAGTTAAAGCTGTATTTTGTATGTTAACTCATCGAAGCATATTCTTAAACTTAGACTGTTATTTTTAATGCAAGTGCCTCCAGTTTAAGAAATGGATGTGAGTTTTTGCAATTGAAGACATTTGCGTGGTGCGAGGTGGGTGGTAGGGGGATCCAAGTTGACACCCCGCGCCATGTAACCTAATGCCTCTTTCCAGAATCCCTCCTTTCATCCCTCCAGGCTTAGGTGGTCGAGGGCAATGGACGAAGTTGTGCGTGTGTGTGTGTGTTGGTTAATGTAAACTTGATCGATAAGCACGCTTTAAATTCCAGTCAACAGCTTTTGGCAAAGGCTTTAGTGCGCGAAACTTTAAAGAAGAAAAAGTTTGATGTTTATGGTCGCCTTGTGTGTGTGTGTGTGTAGGGATGGGGGGGGGGGACGGTGCCGTTAAAGGTGGAGGGGGGATATGGAGGGTGTGTTGGTTGAGTGCGTCTCCAGGACCATTGCACTTTACTTGCCTGTTTTTTTTTTTTACAACACAAAATCTCTAAGTGCTCAATTTTCATTTAGATAGTAAACATATGTTCGTGTGTGTGCATGTGTGTGCGTGTTTGTGTGTATCTAAGCTACTGGGGAACGGTGAATACATTCAAAAACCTGTATATACAACCAACAAATGTCAGTAAATTCCACTACGATTACTAAATCCTTGTGTACTAAATAACGTATTTTAAAAAAAGCCATATTATTATTTTTCCATTTTTATCAATTTGATGTCATTAGTTCATTCTAAATTACAATTACTAGTACAAAATTCCATTAACACAGCGTCACGAGCGTAGTTCACGAGCTATCCATATGAAAGAACAAGCACTGTAGCGAGTGTTACGTTAAAGCGAGTAAACTTTCTATACATTTTTTCTTTCTTTCAGGCTTCATCAAACTGTTGAAAAATTCTTAAAAGGGGAATAACATAGCAAATACCGCAAATGCTAGATTCTGTTGTTGTTTTTTTATTTGATAACATTTCTAAAAATGTTGTGCTCTTTTTACACTTTCCCCGAATAAAAAAAAAAAAATTCAACACCACCTTTCCAGCAATAAAAATAGAATTTCCAAAACGCACGCAAATCTATATCAACTTGTCACGAAGCTGTTATCCAATCAAATCAGCCAAACTTATTATTTTTTTTTTAAAGGAAAAGAAAAATGGAAAAGTGAATAACAAGATTTATCAGGGAAAACCGCCGAAACTGAAGAACGTCAAGAAATGTTATCTCAGTTATCTGCCCCTGAATTTGTAAACAACATTGATGTTGTGGAAGTGTAACTCTATTCGCGATGTTGGATTAAGGTTATTTACGGTTATATACGGTTATTTACGGTTGAGTTGTTGTTAAGTTGTTGTTTTCTGCTGACCCAGCAAATATAGCAGAATTTATAATCTGACTTGTTTATGATTGTCTGCTGAATTTCTTTTATTTCAATGCAATAAAACTTTTAAGCCTAATTGTATAATTCTGCACTGAATCTGTCCTTAATAATAATAATAATAATGACATTTGTATAGCGCTGCCAACAAACATATTGTAAGCTCAGAGCGCATTTAACATAACAATTAAAGAACACAGGTACAATCTATAGGCCAAGAGATAAGAAAAACAACTAAATGATGATTCAAAACATTACAAACATAGAACAAATCAAACAACTAAAACAAAATAACCGACCTAACATATAAGTAAGACAGTGGGGCTCTAAAGCATGTTAACTGAGATAAATATTGAAATAATGAGTTTTTAAGTTCTTCTTGAAGGAATCAATGGAGCTTGTTTGCTTGAGTTGAATGGGAAGAAGATTCCACACCTTCGGACCGGATACTGAGAAGGCTCTAAGGCCAACGGTCATCAGAGAGAAACGGGGCTCTTCCAGAAGCGATGAGTTGGCAGAACGAAGTGTTCTTTGAGGGACATATGGTGTTATTAGTTCCTTGAGATAGGACGGAAACTCGTTATTAAAAATGCACTGATGGCAAAATAGCGCCACTTTATACTCGATTCTGGCTTTCACGGGGAGCCAATGGAGCTGACGCAGGAGAACTGTCACAGAATCTCGCCTTGACTTACGCATGACTAGGCGAGCGGCACTGTTTTGTATTCGCTGTAATTTGGAGATCTTATCTTCAGGTAGCCCGATAAGCAAAGCATTGCAGTAGTCGAGGCGTGACAGTATAAAGGCAGCCGCAAGTTTCTTTGCTGACTCAAGTGACAAATAGGGCCGTATCTGACCAAGTCTACGCAGCTGTAGATAAAGGCCTTTGCATAGATTTCCAATGTGGGCATCGAAAGACAACTGTGGATCGAGGATGACACCCAGGTTTCTTACGTTGTCAGCAAAGGGAATATGGCAGTTTAAGACCACCAATGATTCCAAGTCCTCAACTTTGGCGATTTTACTCAGAGTTCCGATTAGAATTGCCTCCGTTTTGTCTTCGTTCATCTTAAGTCTGTTTTCCATCATCCAGGAGCAGACACTAGCAATAGCAAGACTGAGGTTGGCTGCTATACGAGAGACTTCAGCGGGAACAGCAGAATCATGCAACTGCGAATCATCAGCGTAGAAGTGGTATGAAATGTTAAAAGGCCTGATGACATCGCCAAGTGGATAAGTGTACAGTAAAAACAGTACTGGGCCCAAAACTGATCCCTGTGGTACTCCATATTGCAGAGTCGAGTATGTTGAGGTAGATCCACCAATGATGACACTTTGTGTGCGTTTAGTTAGGTAGGATTTAAACCAGCTGCATACACATCCCGAGCAACCAAATGTAGTAGACAATCTATCAATAAGAATCTCATGGTCAAGCGTATCAAATGCAGCCGACAAATCGAGCATCGCTAAGATTGACACCTGATCGGAATCAGACGCACAAAGAAGGTCGTTAATTACCCTGACAAGTGCCGTCTCAGTGCTGTGACACTTCTTGTAAGCTGACTGGGACAGTTCCAAGAGGCCATGATGCCTTAAGTGAGTCAACAACTGTGCCAACACGATACGCTCCAGGACCTTTGATAGGAATGGTAAGTTGGAAACTGGCCGGTAATTCTTTAGGCACTCGGCATCCAGATTGGACTTTTTAAAAAGGGGCTTGACAAGCGCATGCTTGAAAGACTGTGGTACTATGCCGCTAGTCAATGGGGTATTCATTATTTCTGTGATAACAGGAGCAAGTTCATCGAGGCAATCGATTAGTATTGAGCAGGGAATAGGATCAAGATCACATGACGTTTTTGGCATCTTTATAATAAGGTTCTTAATATAAGCCTCAGACACGCAACTAAACTCACAAAAAGAGGAACCCTGAAAAATTTGATCTTTGTATAGCTGTGAACTTTGGTACGACATGTCCTGTCGAATCTTTTCGATCCTCTCTATAAAGAATTTATTGAAAGAGTCAGGGAGCTCAGCGGGAGAAATGGAAGATGGCAGTACTGGGTTGCCTGCACCACCCAGCATCTCAGCAGTTACTCTGAACAATTCCCTGGAAGAATCAGCTCCTTTGATTTTCACACAAAGATAATGAGTCTTAGCATCTCTCATCATTCGGTTTACCTTGTTTTTTTCGTGTACATATCCTTGCCTATGATACATTATAAGATTTTTAAAAAAATTACTATCGCTATGTCTTCCTGGCGATTTTATAAGATTGTTTTGTTGAGTTATTAATTTTGAATTTACCAAACCTTTTTAGGCTTAATATAAATGGAGTGAATAGCTCAAAGACTGTGAATTACGGGTATTTCAAACTAGTATTTTAGGGAAAAGTAATGGCAGCAGACCACACAATCCCATGTACACTAAAGACATGGAAACAAATAAACACTGCTTCGCTAACTCTACAAAACAAAAATGATGTAAAAAAAAAAGTTTGTAGTTTCATATTTCCGACGCAAAACTTGCGTAATATTTATTATTTATATGTAATCTAAAAAGCCACGATTTAACAAAAATCAAATTTAAAAGCTATTATAAAAAAAATAATGTTGATTTACACAAAACGAAATGTATTTATTTATAGACCAAAATGTATTTATTTATAGACCAAAATGTATTTATTTATAGACCAAAATGTATTTATTTATAGACCAAAATGTATTTATTTATAGACCAAAATGTATTTAATTATAGACCAAAATGTATTTATTTATAGACCAAAATGTATTTATTTATAGACCAAAATGTATTTATTTATAGACTAAAATGTATTTATTTATAGACCAAAATATATTTATTTATAGACCAAAATATATTTATTTATAGACAAAAATGTATTTATTTATAGACCAAAATATATTTATTTATAGACCAAAATGTATTTATTTATAGACCAAAATATATTTATTTATAGACCAAAATGTATTTATTTATAGACAAAAATGTATTTATTTATACCAAAATATATTTAGTGATAGACCAAAATATATTTATTGACCAAAATTTATTTATTTATAGACCAATATGTACTTGTTATGCATTGTGTGTGTGTTTGTGTGTTCGCGTGTGCGTTTGTTTATGCATACTAGGATAATCTCTAACAGAACTATTAAACAAGGGCCACGTGAACAAATACATTCCGCGGGCAGACGGAAAAAAAAGAGAAAAAAAAACAAGATGCGGGAATTCACCAAATCTATTTTTAGCCTTTCTTTTCACACAGAAGGCGGCCATTTTCCAACTAACACAAACTATTGGTTGTATATTTTTGGGTGAGGCTGATTCAGTAAAAAGAAATGATTCAACTGAATTACGTTACAGTTAGCGTTAAGATTACGACCACAGACCCGTACATTGTTTTCCAAACACTTTATCTTGCGACCACTCTGTCATGAACTTAAAATATATATATATGTATGCTAAACATCGGAGCAGACTCTAGCATTCATTCAAATAATATCTGGTGGAGGGAGGGATGGGGGTTTGTCTGGGAGTTTAAACAAAAAATTGCTTCAGACATAAAAAATTTGGGGGCGGGAAGCGCTGAAATAAGACTAATAGCAGATTTAAGCACAACAATTTTAGTGTGAGTGTGTGTGTGTGTGTGTGTGTGTGTGGGGGGGGGTGATGGGAGAGTGGGAGCGAGAGCGTATTCATTCATACCAGGCAGGTTAAGACTAGGGCACGGTTTAATTGATCCATACGCATAATTTAATTGCTCTGGAATTTTGTTTCTTTTGCGAAAAGTTTTCTTCGAGGGATTTTTTTGGAGTTGGCAAGACAAGGCAGTTTTGTGTTTATGGGCATTTGTTGCACATTCAACTCAATTAATTTGTTGCACATTCAACTCAATTAATTTGTTGCACATTCAACTCAATTAATTTGTTGCACATTCAACTCAATTAATTTGTTGCACATTCAACTCAATTAATTTGTTGCACATTCAACTCAATTAATTTGTTGCACATTCAACTCAATTAATTAGGATGGCAAAATAACAACTGTTAACCCACAGATTGCGGCGTGGGGGAGGTCGGCGCCCCCTCTATCCCCCACCATCCGGCCCTAAAGTGATGAATGAATGTTGAATCAGACAGAAGTATATGCAAGAGTTTCTTTGTTCGAAATAATTCCACACCCTCGGCGTTTCATTTCTTCACTCCATATTTTCTTCTTTTCAGCCGGACACACAGAGCGATGAATGAAAGGCAATGGACAAATAGTTGGGCTAGGTAGATGGGATTACGTGCGCTCGAAAAGACGGATGGAGTAGATAGATGGATGCATGGATGTATAGACAGATAGATGGATACATAGATAGACATATGTGGATGATGTAGATGGATAGCAGATTGATATACAGATAAGTGTCACCGTAGATAGATGGACAAATAGAAAGATGTATTAAAAAAAACTGACAGACAGACGCACATACATACATAAAGACGGACAGACGGACTGATAGAAACTAGAGAGATAGATAGAAAGCTAATGTATTTATATATATATATATATATGGCAATAGAATATAGCCTTAGATAGATATAGATCGGTAGATTAGATCAATTAGATAGATTAGAAATATAGATGAATAAATTGACAGATAGAAGGATAGACGAATAGACAGAAAGACAGACAGATGGACAGACAAATTGACAGATTGACATATAGATTATAGTAGATTATAAATAGATTAAATAGATAGATAGAAAGATAGATAAAACTAAGAACTACACATAGTTCTCCGTCAACAGATAAGAGTGTCATGCCAAAGCGTCACGTGCCGACTATCTGGAAATCTCTAGAACCGAACCTATATACATAATCTACTCACAGATAGGCTACGACGTTTCAAAATAATGGATCTTCTGGGAGGCAGGAACTAACAAGTCAGACAACAGGGAGAAAGAATAATTAGCAAGGGAAGTAAATCTCCTGAGTGGTATAAATGCCACGTGGTCGGATTGCGCATTCCGACACCATTTTGAAACAATGGCACTTTACGGCACGAATTGTTTTAAATGCACTCATAAGGTTTTCTAAAAAAAAGAGTAGTAATGATCGTATGGATCGTGTAACTCCTTAACATATGTAGGGCCTACCAAGTTTTTAAACAGGTGCCCGATTCCAACCCGGCTGTTGAAGGGCTTAGATGTTATTTAAGGCATTACGTGTAAAACGTTGGTGCTCGGGAGACCGGATACTAACTGCAGTAAAGTGACCTAAATCAGTATAAAACTCGATTAGGCCCCTAACATCCATAAACATGACGCCATTTAACTTGAGGCATGCCGGAAAATGTTAACGGAAAGAAACTAACCAGTTGAAGAATTTAAAAATCAGAAGCGCATTATTGAAAAATATGGTTAACGATGGCCGCGGAAAACTTCAGACAAAGTTTTAGCCAATAGGAGAAGAGATTGAATTGAGTGACAGCTTTTTTATTCCCCAACCACTGTCAGGTATCTATCAGAGCTGGGTAGAATCAAATACACCATCCAGACCGGGGAACAAATCTTAACCTTCACCATAAAAAACATTCGTTTAATAAATAACAGCATATGCTAACAAATTGTTGGAATCACTATTCTAATGCCTAACTTAATAAAATAATATACCTTGATCAGCATACATGAGGTCTTTATCGTTGAAATTAATAATGTAACAAAATTATTAGTTAATATCATGAATCCCAGGTGTTAAGAATAAATGTAGTTCTTATCAAATCCAGGTGAAATGTTTCGTAGCATCCTCTATTTAATAAGTGATAATTTGAAAATGTAATTTAAAAACAAAACACAAAACATCTTCGTTGTAAATTTGTCATGAGCACAATTAATTTTTCTACTGCTAAAAAAGGTAGGTCTACATAAAAGCTACCTCGCACACACACATAAACACACACATATAATGTACATAAACACAACACACGTAAAACCATGCACTAATGCATGGATCGGCAACCTTTTGATAATAGTGTGCAAAAAATAAGTTAACCAATTCATTCAGCATGCCCACAGCCTAAAAACCAATCTGCGCCAACTAATCAATTTCTTTTAGAAGATGCTTTTATTGCCCCCTTTTGTGTGACTTACGCGTGCCATTGAATAAAATCGCGGTGCGTGCCAAGTATGGCACGCGTTCCGTAGGTTGTGGAACCCTGCACTTAACTCACACAGTGAAGCGCGATAAGTAAAAGGAACGTTATTTGAGATCGGCGCTGGCCTCGAGAGTTCTCTGCGTCTGCTAAACGCTTTTAATTGGTTACGATGTAATCACACGAGATAAGCATATCATTACTCGAGAGACGGGTAGGGGGGGGAGGGGAACGGGGGGCCATCATTTCCCACTACACTTAGATAGTTAAGCCCCAGGAACTTTCGTGATTACTGATGAGGCGTCCAGGTGGGGGCCCTACTATCTATCTTGCAGATTCGTCTTTCTAATTCTGTTTAGGTTATTCTAAATAGGGAAATGTGGGTTTATTGAATGAGTGGCCTTGGACTTTTATCGCCGTCCTATTCTATACACAATCTTTTCTTTTATTTTCTTCTTATTTATGATTGCATTGTATTGTTACTCCGTTATATAGGCCTACTATACATATATATCAAATATATGTATATTAATTGGTCCATAGGGCCGGTGAAGCAGCGTTCACCAGTTTCCGTGGCCACGGCATACTAGGTGATTGTGTGGCCAGCACTATGCACAGCCGCCTTTACTTTACCCCAACTAAGGTCAGGTACCCATGGACCAATTTGGTCTGACGGGATACTTTACTTTACTTTATGTATATTAAAAAAAATAATTATTCGAATAAATATTTGTTTATTCAAAGTTTACCTTAACTTTGGTTAATGACAGTAGTAAATTAGTTTACAACTTAGCCTGTTGGATTTTTCTACAAAAATTATGATGTTGGCGAGTTCACCAACAAATAAAGTCAGATCACAAACAAAATGAAATTTAAAAAAACACACTAAGCCCAAAATAAAGATGATACTAGAAAGGATGTACAGAAAAAAAAAAGGTAAAGTATTGGTGAGGGTTAGGATGGTGAAAATGGGGTTTAATACTATTTCTACCTGGCCAAGATTGGCTGTTGTTAGACTTGAGGTCGAATCTATAAGAAAAACGAAAGACAGAATAGACTGAATAGACTGAATAGACCATCGTTGTGTTACAATACGTGTGTTATAATAGAGTATTCCCCATACAAGTGAGAGAAAGCGAGAGAGAGAGAGAGAGAGAGAGAGAGAGAGAGAGAAAGGGGAGAGAGATACAAAGATAGATAGAAGGAATGAAAGACGAAAATGGAACGCCATGTACGTGCAAGAGGACGATGACGTCACTGCCGGCCATTGATCGAGGTCTGTCTGGGACCCTGGCGATATAGGCCACGCCAGACAACAGCTCGTAATGATAGAGTATGTGCGTGTCTGTGTGTCTGTGTGTGGGTGGGGGTGAATGGGGGGGGGGAGAACTGGAATCGACAGATGTTGGGAGGGCCAATTTAGAATGTAGATTTGTGCTTGATCAAGTACAGACTTAGAACTTTGTCGGCATGTTTTAAAAGTAGAAACCGTATATATAAATATATATAGGAATTTAAGGAATTAATGGATTTCTTTTCCTCGTCTCCAAATTAAGATTTGGTATTGACTCTAACTGTTTTACGTCCCTTACAATTCTATACATTTCCCTTCACATAGAGTAATATAATTTACTCTCTAAAGATAAAACTGATGATTTAGGTTATTTTAACGCAAGCTACTATGGTGATTATGGGGCCATCACAATACCGAGACGTATACGCTTCAATCAGGTAACGTCTTGAGTTGATAAGAGCTAGATATACCTAAAAAGCAAGTCTAGATCAGGGGATCGGCAACCCACGACACGCGTACCGAACATGGCACGCAGAGCGATGTTCATTGGCACGCAGAGGACCACACAAAAAGAAAACGGCAAAGTCAAGCCTCTTGCACATACAAACAATATTAGCGGCGCAGGTTGACATTTATTATGTTGGCACGATGGATGAATTAGAAATCATACTTTGGCCCGCAAATATCAAAAGGTTGCCGACCCCTGCTCTAGATCCAAAAAAATAAAACGATAATAAAAAGTAAAGCTTGCAATAAAACAAAATTCCAACAGGTTATGCCAGAATGTTGTGATTGGATATCCTGACTTGATTAGCCGGATACAACCATTGATAAAAAAAAATTGATAAGATAAGATAAGATAAGATTGCTTTATTGATCCAAATGAATGGAAAATTGACTTGATTACATAAATTCCGTTTTTTCAGCATACCTAAAACAATATTAAAGAACCATTTGTACTCAAACACAATAGACATTCACGCACACTATCATACCACTTATCATAAACAATTATTAATAAACAGCTGCAACGCAATAGGGGGAAAAAGTAATAAGTTCTTGTAATAGGGAAACCATCATAGGATGGGAGTTGTATATTTGGTGGCAGCGATCAAGATCAGGAGCAGATAATCGTTATTAAAGGGAAAAGAAATAAGCTAAGTCACATTGTAATCATTACCGTTACCGTCACACGATAAAATATATAACAAATAACAAATGAGTTAAACTCACAAAATAAACCGAAGAATCTTGTAATACAACATATACGTTTACAGACGATCCTTCTAGAATACTTCTAGATAGAAAGTAAATGCGGCTGTACATTGTGCTGGCACTCCAATCATCTTGAATGCCGTTCCATTCCCGGATGCTACTCGGGAAGAAAGAGTACTTATTTACATGTGTTCCCGCAAAAGGGATAAGGAAAGTGTTTTGTGTCCTAATGTTTATCTCAGCACTGTAATGTTTTATCTATTGTACTATCTTATTGTTAATCTGAGCACTGTATTGTTTTATCTATTGTACTATCTTATTGTTAATCTGAGCACTGTATTGTTTTATCTATTGTACTATCTTATTGTTTATCTGAGCACTATATTATCGTGGAATTAAAGAATGAAAGAAAGTCTACAAGAAACTAGAGTCAAAGAAAAATTTAAAAAAGCAGTAATCAATGACTCTACAGTACTCTACAGATTCAACAAATGATCAGGGCTGTGTAATCGGAGTTGGAGTCGGAGTCGAAGAGTCGGAGGAATTTTGGGTATCTGGAGTCGGAGTCGGAATAACAAAAAAAAATGAGGAGTCGGAGTCGGAGTTGGAGTCGGAACATTTATCTACCATTTATCAGTCGGAGTCGGAGTCGAATAGTCGGAGGAAATTTTGGTACCTGGAGTCGGAGTCGGAGTTGGAAGTACAAAAAAATGAGGAGTCGGAGTTGGAATCGGAACATTTATCTACCGACTCCACAGCCCTGCAAATGATACAATTATAACTTTTCAATGATCTTCTTCTCTTATAATATTTTAAAACTGTAAACCGAGACATAGATTTCTACTCTGAAGTTGAAAACAGGAAAAAATGAGGTTGGAAAGAAAAGATGAGAAAAACCCAGGAATCGTCCCTGATTGGATGAGTTTCCTGGCCAATGAGATGAACCGCTTTCAAATTAGCACTCCATTTAGATGAAGACAGAAGTGTGACTTCCGGTTCTGTGCGTTAAGGGAATGGGGAGGGGGGGTTACGTTCAAGTCTACAAGCACTGGAGAACTTGATGTAGTGTCTACTTCGTTATGGAATATGCCCGTATAATGAACCTTTTAAAGCATCTCCTGCTCGTGGAAGAAAGAATGATGTCTGATGATTCGTACAAATCATGACGCGAGCTTCTGGGCAGGTTCTCGAAATCTTCATCTCTTGGCTCCATGTGTGTGTGCTAGTCCGTGTCTTAAAAAGCCGGGTGTAAACTAATGGGCGGGCGCGTCAGATGAAAGGGTGAAAGCAATGTCTTAACCCATATTCCAATTACTGAAATTGAAGCTCAAAATATTGCATCTTAAAATGTGCAACAAGTTGCTTAGCCTCGCAAAGTAATGGAAATATATTGATTTCAATGGTTTTGCTTAGTCAACAAGCTAATATATATATATAGGCCTATATATATATATATATATATATATATATATATATATATATATATATATATATATATTGTTATGTGTTTAGATTATATCTTGTTTCCCTCCTATGTAACTAACTGCACCACTGCCAGGGCCTTAGTCCTGACCTCTAGTTGAACTCTGCTACTGTCGCGTCAAGAATTGTTGTTTACTAGAGTGTACCTAGATCATTCTTTCACCGTCTGGAACATGTTAGAAAGAGATGTTGACAATTTTTGTGAGTTATTCTTAGCCTACTTTTATTCCAGAAATCTCTAACATGTATAGTATAAATATAGGAGATTCGCGTGATAGAGGGAAGTTTTTACATCGATGTAGTATTCTTGAGTCTTGGTTTAAGCATATTGTAAGCGCATCAGTGGCAGAGCTGTATTGTATCTTTTATGTACCTGTACGCATTATTACATTGTTGTTTTATTCTGTTGTAAGGATCTTCGTGAGTTGATTTTTCTTTTCTATTTTTCTTTTGATATTAATTTGACTTAGTAAATAAATGGTTTTAAAATTGGTATCGTCTGAAGGGTTGTTTTATTAAATAAATTATTTTAATTTTTATTAATTAAGTTAGCTACAAATAATTAATATTGTTTGTTATTTATTACAACCTCTTTAACGAGACCACTTAATTTAAATTTAATACTACAGGAGGTCTGTAATAAAATTGGGGGCTCTTCCTACGGATATAAATATTATATAATATTTATTCATAGAAAAGAAATTTAAAATTTTCTTTAACTTTTCTTTAGACGATACCAAGTTTTATACATTGTAAGTGCTGACCAAAAAACTTTTCTCTCTTAGTTGATTGTTTAAATTAAGGTTATACATTAACATGGATTATCAGGCTTTCATTGCTAATCCATCTTTGCAAGAACTCGACCAATGCAGCAGAAAGGATCTGTTGGCTATTTCTAAACTTTTAGGACTCAAAATCAAATCTAGTGCTGTAAAACAAGTTATTAGAGATAGTATAGTCCTACATTTTGTCAACGAAGAATTTTTGCCAGAAGAGGCGTTATCCACAATTAGTAGAGAAGGAAACGAAAACACACCCAATGTTGTAGATTTAGAAATACAGCTAAAAATTAAGCAGTTGGAAATTGAAGCACAAAAAGAAGCACACTTAGCACAAAAAGAAATAGAACGGATGAGATGTGAGAAAGAAATAGAATTAAAGAAATTAGAGATCAGCTCTAAAACTCCAACAGATCTTCCTACCACCAATCAGAATGTGGACCCAGCTAAATACTTAAAACTTATTCCACGTTTTGTGGGAAATGTGGATAATTATTTTGTTCAATTTGAACTTGTTGCCAAAAATTTTGCTATTCCTGAAACGCTGTGGTCCTCGCTGTTACAAACTGTTCTGACTGGTAGGGCTGCAGAGGTGTTCTGCTCACTCACTGGGGAACAACAAAGGGACTACCAAGTTGCTAAGCAACTAATTTTGAAATCTTTTGAACTTGTCCCTGAGGCTTATCGAAAACAGTTCCGTGAACTGCGTAAACTGGATGGCCAGACCCATGTTGAGTTCTTACGAGAAAAGCAGAGAAGGCTAGATCGCTGGCTGACATCTAAAGAGATTGGTACTGACTATGCAAAGCTCAAGAACTTGATTCTGATGGAGGAGTTTAAGACTTGTGTCAGGCTGGACGTCCGAACACATATGGCAGACCGTGGCGAAGATGATGTGTACAAGGCAGCAGTGTTGGCCGACGACTTCGTCATCTCCCATCAGTTCGCAAAGTCCACAGCCGATGTTAGGCCGAAGCAGCCGAAACTGCCCGAAGAAACAAACAGCACTTCAATAAAAAACACTCATGAAAAGAAGGTGACACAACCAAAAGCCTCATGCACATACTGCAAGAAAGAAGGACATAAAGTGGAAGAATGCTATAAATTGAAAAGGAAAAACGAAAAGGCTTCTCCGAAACCTACTTTATGTGCCGTGTCCTATACAACAGAACAATTTTTACACACTCAAGCTAATGATACTAAGCCTGCCACACCAAGCTCTACTGACTCTACTACATCGTCAAGATGTTCTCCACACTCATCCGAGTGTTACACTACATCGTCAAGATGTCCTCAATACACGTCAAAGTGTTCCACTACATCGTTAAGATGTCCTCAATACACATCAAAGTGTTCTACTACATCGTCAAGATGTTCTCCACACTCATCAAAGTGTTCCACTACATCGTCAAGATGTCCTCAATACACGTCAAAGTGTTCCACTACATCGTCAAGATGTCCTCAATACACATCAAAGTGTTCTACTACATCATCAAGATGTTCTCACGACTCCAAAGAGAGTTTATCAACTACATCATCAAGATGTTCTCATGACTCCGAATCGAGTTTATCAACTACATCACCCAGATGTTCACAAGACTACAACACAAGTTTGTCAACTACATCACCAAGATGTTCTCAAGACTCCATCGAGAGTTCTAACAAAGTCCAGATGCCTACATCAGTCACCCCTGATGTTTTAGAGGAGTTCAAGCCTTTCATTTCGGAAGGATTTATATCACTACCAGGTGATCATACCAGTCTGCGACCTGTAACAATTTTGAGAGACACAGGTGCCTCGCAATCGCTACTGCTTGAAGGCATTCTTCCCTTTTCAAACGCAACTGCAACGGGGAAAAGCATACTCTTAAGAGGCGTAGAACTAGGTTGCCTAGATGTACCTCTCCATCTCATTGATCTCAAGTCAGATCTTGTTTCTGGACCTGTGGTTATAGGTGTCCGACCAACATTACCATTGGAAGGCATCTCGTTGTTGCTAGGCAATGACTTAGCTGGTGGGAAGGTTATCGCCGAACCCATTGTCACTCATGAACCTCAACTATCTGCACCTGAAGAAGAAGATGATCCAGAATTATATCCAGCATGTGCGGTAACTAGAGCCATGAGTTCACAAATCTCCAAAGAAAGGAGTACTTCCAAAAATAAATCAAACATTGAAGTGGACCTTGAGACCACATTCTTCTCCAAACTCGACGAAGATCCGATATCAATCTCAGAAAAGCCGGTATCAACTCGAGAACAGTTGATCGAGGAACAGAAAAGGGATCCTGAGTTAGACAAACTCCGAGAAAACGCTTTGTCACCACAAGAAGCTGAAGAAGTACCTATATGTTACTACGTCAAAGATGATGTACTTCTAAGAAAGTTTCGACCACCAGACGCATCTGCAGATGAAGACTGGAGAGTTGTCCATCAAATTGTTGTGCCTGAGAAATATCGTGCTGACATTCTGAATATGGCACACGATTCTCCACTGTCGGGTCATCTAGGCGTCAACAAGACGTATCAGAAGATAACAAGTCACTTCTTTTGGCCTGGATTAAAGAAGCACGTCATTGAATACTGCAGATCGTGTCACCCTTGTCAAATGGTTGGCAAGCCAAATCAAACGATTCCTGTAGCTCCTCTCAAGCCGATTCCAGCATTCGAAGAACCTTTCAGTCGAGTCATCATTGACTGCGTTGGACCTCTTCCAAAAACTAAAGCAGGTCATCAATACCTACTAACCATTATGTGTGCTTCGACAAGATTTCCGGAGGCAGTTCCTTTGAGAAACATTAAAGCTCCTAACGTTGTCAGGGCACTCACAAAATTCTTCACTCTATTTGGTCTACCTAAGTCCATACAGTCGGATCAAGGATCTAATTTCAAAGCCACTCTTTTCAAACAAGTAATGGACCAATTGGGCATTAAACACTGCATGTCAAGTGCATATCATCCTGAGTCGCAGGGAGCCCTTGAACGCTTCCATCAGACCCTGAAGAACATGATAAGAACATATTGCCATGAACATGAGAAGGACTGGGATGAAGGAATACACATGCTACTGTTTGCAGCCCGTGAAGCCGTCCAGGAGTCTTTAGGCTTCAGTCCGTTTGAATTGGTGTTTGGCCATACGGTTCGCGGTCCTTTAAAATATCTCAAAGAAATGTGGATGTCTCCGACACCCACTGAGGGACTTTTAGACCATGTCTTAAAAATTAAAAGTAGACTTTATGATGCCTGTAATTTAGCCAAAACAAATTTAAAGGAAAGCCAGTCTAAAATGAAAAACTGGTATGATAAAAAGGCCAGATTTAGATTGTTTGCCCCAGGGGACAAGGTTTTGGTATTTTTACCTTTACCTGGTCAACCATTACAAGCTAGATACTTTGGTCCATATGAGATAGAATCAAAAGTCAATGATTTAAATTATATTATTAAAACTCCAGACAGGAGAAAGAAAAGGCAACTTTGCCATGTAAATATGTTAAAGAAGTATGTCAGTAGAAATTCAGAAACAGATAGCAAGAATGTATCTGACCAGGTACAGTGTAATTTAAATGTAACCCCTGTTGTTCCTCCTGATATTGTAAAGGAGAAGTTTGGTCAGTACAAATTGCCAAATTCTTTTATACTTAAAAATTTGGATCAAAAGCTGTCACATCTGCCACTGAAAGAGAAGATTGTAATTGAAAATGTAATTAAGGATTTTTGTAATATATTTCCTGATGTGCCAAATAAGACTAATTTAATTGTACATGATGTTGATGTTGGTGATGCAACTCCGGTCAAGCAACACCCATATAGAGTTAATCCTGAAAAGTTAGAAGTTCTTAGATCTGAAATAAAGTATATGCTTGATAATGACATTATTGAACCAAGCTCAAGCAATTGGAGCTCACCTTGTGTTTTGATCCCTAAACCAGACAAAACATTTAGATTCTGTACAGATTATAGGAAAGTAAATACTTTTACAAAATCTGATTCCTTTCCAATTCCTAGAATTGATGATCTTATTGATCGTATTGGTGATGCCACCTACATTACCAAGATTGATTTATTATCAGGATATTGGCAGGTACCTCTATCAGACCGTGCCAAAGAAATATCAGCATTTGTTACACCAGATGGGTTGTATCAATATAAGGTTATGCGTTTTGGGATGAAAAATGCCCCTGCTACTTTTCAAAGAATGATTAATAACCTCATTGCTGACCAGGAGAATTGCAATGCCTACATTGATGATGTAATTATTTACAGCAAAGATTTTTTACATCATGATAAGCAGTTAAGATCTCTTTTTGAAAAATTGTCAAAAGCCAATTTAACTGTTAATTTGAATAAGAGTGAATTTTGTCATGCTCATGTAGAATACTTGGGTTATGTTGTGGGACAGGGTCATATAAAACCTGTCACTGCTAAAGTTGAAGCTATTAAAGCACTCCCTACTCCCACTGATAGAAAACAACTCAGAAGATTTTTGGGAATGGCTGGTTATTATAGAAAGTTTTGCCAAAACTTTTCCATAATTGCCAATCCTTTAACAAATCTGTTGAAAAAGAATGTTAAATTTCTATGGACAGATTCTTGTCAAAAAGCCTTTGAACAACTTAAAGTTGTATTATCTCAATCTCCCATTCTATTGGCTCCTAATTTTCAAAAACAATTTAAATTAGCAGTAGATGCCAGTGACATTGGGATAGGTGCTGTTCTTTTTCAGGAAGACAATCTTTATATAGACCATCCAATATGTTTCTTTTCTAAGAAGTTTAATACTCATCAAAGAAATTACTCTACTGTAGAAAAAGAATGTTTAGGACTTATCCTATCCCTTCAACAATTTGAATTCTATGTTAAGGGCTCAAATATACCTGTACTGGTTTTCACAGACCATAATCCTTTAACATTTTTACACAAAATGAGTTGTAAAAATCAACGATTGTTAAGATGGAGTTTATTTTTACAGGAATATAATCTAAATATTCAACATATCAAAGGCATTGATAATGTTATTGCTGACACATTATCCCGCTGTTAAAAAAATAATTTATTATTATGTTTATTATTGTACATCCGGTAACATCCTGTTTAATGTACTACTACAGTATATTTAGTGTATCTTATACATTTTTAATTAAGCTGTAAAAAGATTTACATTTCTTACTAAATGTAAACTTTTTATTTTTAGGAGGGAGGTGTTATGTGTTTAGATTATATCTTGTTTCCCTCCTATGTAACTAACTGCACCACTGCCAGGGCCTTAGTCCTGACCTCTAGTTGAACTCTGCTACTGTCGCGTCAAGAATTGTTGTTTACTAGAGTGTACCTAGATCATTCTTTCACCGTCTGGAACATGTTAGAAAGAGATGTTGACAATTTTTGTGAGTTATTCTTAGCCTACTTTTATTCCAGAAATCTCTAACATGTATAGTATAAATATAGGAGATTCGCGTGATAGAGGGAAGTTTTTACATCGATGTAGTATTCTTGAGTCTTGGTTGAAGCATATTGTAAGCGCATCAGTGGCAGAGCTGTATTGTATCTTTTATGTACCTGTACGCATTATTACATTGTTGTTTTATTCTGTTGTAAGGATCTTCGTGAGTTGATTTTTCTTTTCTATTTTTCTTTTGATATTAATTTGACTTAGTAAATAAATGGTTTTAAAATTGGTATCGTCTGAAGGGTTGTTTTATTAAATAAATTATTTTAATTTTTATTAATTAAGTTAGCTACAAATAATTAATATTGTTTGTTATTTATTACAACCTCTTTAACGAGACCACTTAATTTAAATTTAATACTACAGGAGGTCTGTAATAAAATTGGGGGCTCTTCCTACGGATATAAATATTATATAATATTTATTCATAGAAAAGAAATTTAAAATTTTCTTTAACTTTTCTTTAGACGATACCAAGTTTTATACATTGTAAGTGCTGACCAAAAAACTTTTCTCTCTTAGTTGATTGTTTAAATTAAGGTTATACATTAACATGGATTATCAGGCTTTCATTGCTAATCCATCTTTGCAAGAACTCGACCAATGCAGCAGAAAGGATCTGTTGGCTATTTCTAAACTTTTAGGACTCAAAATCAAATCTAGTGCTGTAAAACAAGTTATTAGAGATAGTATAGTCCTACATTTTGTCAACGAAGAATTTTTGTTGTTTATTGTTGTTTTGACTTGGAGTTTTAATTAGACGCGTGATGAGCTTGTAATGCAAGGAACAATACATTGTTACACTTCTCTCTAGTCCAGATATATACCAGCTACACCCAAGGACACTACCAGCTACACCCAAGGACACTTGATCTACCAGCAGATGTGTCCGCGAGTTACGTATGGAAAGTAAGTAATCTGAAAGTGAAATGAGACGACCCGCGCGAGACACGGACCACGGGCCAGACATAATTCACCGAATCAAACACATTTTCCATTCCATCTGCCTGTTGGAAAGTTGGCCTGGATGGGGTGGTAGCGAATAAATCTGTCCTGGTGTAAGTGGGCTTGTCGTGTTTGACAACGCGTGTGTTTGATTGTGCGTCTGTTTCACTGTTTGTACGGCTGAGAAGATTTGAGCATGTGATGAGCCGGACAACTGACCACACTGGCTGGCTACACAAAAAAATCTTCGGGACTTCGGCCAAGGGGGACGGCCCGCAAAATCGAATTAGAGAGGCAAACGATATTGTGGTGCTGCGGTGACGGGCGAAATAATGAGGCCGGAGGGGAGGTGGCAGATCTGCGTGTTTGGTCTGAGGTTTATGTGGAGGGGGGGTACAGTAGCTTGAACCCTTACAAGGGATGGGGAGGTCTTGCCACACCCTTCTCGACCTTCTGCGCTAATGACATTTTTCTTAACGCCAGTCATAATGATTTGGACAGTTCCGAGATATCTGGACATAATTGAACGACTCTGTGGCAAACTCTCGGTGGCCTGCAAGTTGTGTGTCTTCAGATTTCTGAGTGTGTAGTGGCCATGTTTTATGTTGTGTGTCTTCAGATTTCTGAGTGTGTAGTGGCCATGTTTTATGTTGTGTGTCTTCACATTTCTGAGTGTGTAGTAGCCATGTTTTATGTTGTGTGTCTTCACATTTCTGAGTGTGTAGTAGCCATGTTTTATGTTGTGTGTCTCCAGATTTCTGAGTTTTGTAGTGGCCATGTTTTATGTTGTGTGTCTTCAGATTTCTGAGTGTGTAGTAGCCATGTTTTATGTTGTGTGTCTTCAGATTTCTGAGTGTGTCGTAGCCATGTTTTATGTTGTGTGTCTTCAGATTTCTGAGTTTTGTAGTGGCCATGTTTTATGTTGTGTGTCTTCAGATTTCTGAGTTTTGTAGTGGCCATGTTTTATGTTATGTGTCTTCAGATTTCTGAGTGTGTAGTGGCCATGTTTTATGTTGTGTGTCTTCAGATTTCTGAGTTTTGTAGTGGCCATGTTTTATGTTGTGTGTCTTCAGATTTCTGAGTGTGTTGTGGCCATGTTTTATGTTGTATGCTTTTGTGTACAATATATTTTTCTAATATTCGTTTAAAATAAAATTGGAACAGATGTTGCATTATCCCCTATGTTATTTTTTCATGATGTATTTAATTGTCACAAAAGTTAACAATGATTATGTTCAACAACATTGAATTTGAGTGTTTGCAACGGGCACGCGAAACTTGTCATATCTTTTGTCTTCTTATCTTATCTATTACAGACGCTCCTTCGATACAGAAGATTATTGCTCTTCTGTGGTCCGAGTCTAGTCTTGCATTTGTATTAATGTTATAAATGATGTTAAGCTACTGGTTTTCCTGGTCTGTTCAGGCAACCCATTCCATGCCCGAATGCTACTCGGTAAGAAAGACTACTTATATGCATTTGTTCTCGCATAGGGGATAAGGAAAGCGTTTTTGTCTTTATGTTTATCTGAGCTTTGCAACAAGTTGTTATTGGTTTGTATTTCTAAATTAGAGTTTAATGCTTTATGTATTATTACTACTTTACTCTTTGCCATTCTTTTGTAAGTCACTAGAGCGTCAGAAAGGCCTGCAAATGATGAGAGGATCAGGATTTGACTCTTTCTTATCTATGCTCAGAATTTCAGAGTTTTTACAAAGGAACTAAAGAGTCCATCGTTTCCTTTGGCAATGACCACAAAGGAAATTAACTATGACACACCCGAATTTTAAAGACCAGATAAATTTTTGTTTTTAATTTCTCTGTGTCTTTCTCTCTATCGCTCTCTCTCTCTCTCTTTCACTCTCTCCCTCTCTATCTCTCTCTTTCTCTTTTTCTCTCTTTCTCTTTCTCTATCTCTGTATCTTAATATATCGTTTTACTTGTTGATAAAAATCAAATTTTGCTGACATTGCAAAATTTTGTTGTTTGTTTTCTTTCTTTAGTTTGTTTGTTTGTATTTGATCCTGTTAGAATTTCTTCATAAACAACAGGAATATCAATGTCAGATAGGTCAAACGGCAAAGGCCGAACAACGCTGTAGTAAAGAAAAAAAATCGATTTCTTTGTCACAACGGAAGGGTCAGATAACTGTGTAATGGTTGTATTGCATGGAATGCAAAGGCTATAATAACACACGTTACAAAAGTTATAATGCGTGTATAAAAACGAGGGGCCACACATGGGAACATTGATATCCTATAATATAGCAAGGAACCCACCCTTTTACCCAACCACCCATCACCCCTTTTGAAATAAACCACACCTCCCTGAGATAAAAGAAGCTGCACTGAGATAATCCACGCCCCCTTGTGATAAAATATGCCCCCCTTAGATAAACCACGCCCCCACACACACACTATAAGGGTCCCCACACATACTAATAGAGAACATGCAAGGACGTAAGCCCATCTCCATACATACTGCAAGCTACCCCTCCCACCCCTCCTTGAGTGTAACCCATACAGTATATAAGCCCCGCCCCACACGCAGTTCTTATGTCTACTTTTTAATTGACCACAGTTCTAATTTCTACTCTAGAATTGACCAAGATTCTAACTTCTACTCTAGAATTGACCAAAGTTCTAATTTTTACTCTAGAATTGACCAAAAGCCTTAATTTCTACTCTAGAATTGACCAAAAGCTACATACCAAGTATCCATCGTTGGCCTCATAGTCGCACAGGGATTCGAACTCCGCCTTCTCCTTCTCTTCCACAGATTTGCTGGGAAGGCGCGCATGGGATCTGTAGGGATCCGTGGTTGCGATCCCAGCACTCTACACACCGATACAAACAAATGTTTAATGCACTTTGAGAAACCGCTACTTTCGTTTTTCTTTACTGTATAAATATATATATATATATGGGATTTACCCGATCTGCAGAACACAACTAATCCAACTACAGAAACACCAAATTGGAAATATCGCTCCTTGTGTCATTCACGGAATTAAATCCTTCGGCGAAAAAAAACCTAAATGGGGAAAACCCCAAAAAATTTACTGAAAGAGAAGTAACATTGTAATTTGATTGGTGCGGAAATGAACCACGTGATGTTAAAATCCTTCCGGTCAATATTTTCACAACGGTCCAAGCGAAGGCTTGAAATTAGGTACAGAGTTTAAAAACGCCAATCAAAAATTAAAGTTTCAGATATGTTAACAGCACACAAAAGCACATTTACAGCACACAAAAATCCTTTTGAAAAACAACACACAAAAAAACGACATAATCGTATATGTTATCTTAAGTAGGAATATGTTACCACGTTTAGCATATGCCTTTAAAATTGCACTCGGAAAGAGAATAATGGTGGCAGCGCTCGACTTTATTGATTTCTGTACTCGAATCAAGTCTCGGTTAGTGACAGCCAGAGCAAGCATGCGGTCACACTGCGGTACTAAACATGGTAGAAGACACCTTGTGTTTTATATGTTTGTGTTTCCTTCCCAGTGCTACTAACAATGACCAACTATTATCAGAGCTTAGCCATTCCATTTAGCACTTATTAGCAGCAAAGCCTTTGCTAAGCACTAATTATCACTCACGAAACGACCACCAAGAGATATAAAGTGGAATTTTCGGTGGATTTTTTGTTTTTGCTTTTTCCTAAAATGTTCTAAATTGGTAGCCAATTACGTCCCGTGGTCTCTGATTTGGCCATACGAGTCTTTCGTTAAACTTGTTTATAATACCTTGGATCAGGGGTCGGCAACCTACGGAACGCGTGCCAGACTTGGCACGCAGAGAGATTTCAAATGACACGCAGAAGACTTCCGAAAATGCTATTTAAGTCCATTCTACAAAAATTTGAGTGCTTAAGCAGTGTGACTCTTAGGCTGTTGGTACGCTGAATGAATTAGAAATCCCACTTTGGCACACTGTTATCAACATTGTGCCGGCCCCTGGCCTTGGATAATGAGATGGGGGAGAGATGGTAGTGAAGGGATTATATTTTTGTTGACCGACCTTAAATAAACACCTAAACACAAGGGCCGATCCACCGCCCATAGTTCCCCAACCCTCCCTCCCTTTGCACCCTCCTTACGTCACGCGCCCGTATCCTATCATCACAAGATATAAAGCTAAGTGGACACAATTTAGACAACGGGCCCCCTAATACCAGACCTTTGAGAAAAGGCTACACAAATATTAACTTGGGCAAAGTTTCGGTTGATTACGTTTATGGTTAAGGATTAAAGGGAAACGATTTTTTGTCGAAGAGATCATTTGACGATATTCTGCCTTTAAAGCTGGTGGCTTAACGGAAGCGCGCTTGGATAAAATCGGAAAAATCCGATCGCTACACTAACTAAACAAGACATTTTCAATCAGTTATATCCAAAAGGTCTTTTTTATCTACATATTGTTTTGTCCAGTACTTATATGTTAGGTCAGTTAATGATTCATTTATTTAATTTGTTCTATGTTTGTCAAGTTTTATAACATCATCTAGCTTTATTCTTAGCCTAGAGATTATATCCGTGTTCTTAGTTGTATGTTAAATGCGCTCTGAGTTTACATTATGTTTGTTGGCAGCGCTATACCGATATTATTATTATTGTATTACATTTTTATACATAGGAAGCAATGGGTTGCACCATTAGCATTTATTTTCATGTTCAAGGCTGCAGTAGCCTCTGACCCCGAATCAAAACACACAAATAAAGTCATTTTTCTGTCATTTTTGTTTGTCAAAAGACTACAACCTCCCTCCTTGTTTTCGCTACGTCTCTGTTCACAAGAAAATGGAGATGAAAATAAAACCGGACACAAGTAATGAAGGAATGGGCTCTCTGTTCATTTAAAAACCATATCACATTCTCGGTACTAAGAAAAAATAAAAAATAATGCGTTTTTCTCAAATTTTCCGAAAGAAGTAAAAAAAAATAAAAGAAAAAAAAAGCCAAAAATGAAGTGAAAATACTGTCTGAAAACTCGTCCTGGGATTTGTTTAGTCCCTCAGACGTCATCCTCACTTCAAGATGTCGCATGTCGTCTGGACTAGACTTGTCTGGAACACGAGGGGGAGCGGCGGACCAAGGCGACCGCATATATAATAAGTAGGACAAGTTGAAATAGACAGAGAAGAGAGAGAGAGAGAGAGAGAAAGAATAAAGGCGGGACAATGTAAAGTGTGAATGGTACTTTGTTTTATTTTTCTGGTTTAAATTATTGTGTTTCCATTAGTGATCTCAAACGTTGTTAAATAGTGAAGTTATATTTCGTTATAATATAAGCTGTTTTCATTGAGTAATACTTCATTATATGTTGTAGTTATAAACTGTGTTTTGTTTACACTTTTTTCCATAAGTTGTATTATATTGAGTTCTATTCCACTAAAAGTTAAATTGAATACGCTTCTACTCCTCTATAATTAATAATATCCTTTATCAAGTTTTATGCATTGTTGTTCTTGTATGTATTTTTTGTTATAGTGTTCAATTAGCCGGTTCGTCCTGTGGTTGGTTCACCGGGCACAAAATGGCCCGTGTTCAAGCCCTACCGCAGACCAAACTATACAGCCGAGCATTTTTTTTTTTCGAAGTGGCTATTCGGACCCGGTAGACTTAGTGATAAATATTAGTATCTGTTAGTTTATATAGGTTAGGGATGGATTTGTAGTATTTTTGGTAATAGTTAGTATCGGTTAGGTTATAAAGGATAGGGATGTATTTGGTGTTTTCTGTGCTATTTCTTAAAATATATATGGTAAAACAAACATTTCTTGTGTTTGTTTCCCTCTTTTTGATGTTTTTTATGAGTTTTAAGGAATTCTGACTGAAGCCGGGTCAGAATAGCCATTTCATGCTAAAGGGACCCGGGTCCGAATAGCGGCAGCCTTTTTTTTTAAAAAAAAAAGGGGGAGGGGGAACATTATAATCTCCTATCAGAAAAAAAAGGAGTGTTAAACTTTATGTTCAATTATGCCAAATCAGAACCAATGGTGTTGTGTAAAACTTCGATGTTGTAACTTTGATCATTTCTCATGTTATCTCCCCCTGCTCTGGTAACGTGTGATTTTTTTTTCTCTTTTACAATCACGCGTATCGATTTCAACCTGGGTCGAATTGTTATGGCAATAATATCAGTGCGTTCTTGTAGTGTGTGTGTGTGTGTGTGTTCCTTTAATGGTCACTTTGACATTACATGTTTCGGGTGGGCCAGTCTAGGCACTAGAGTTTCGATCACGTGCGCATGTGGCTATGTGGCTATGTGGCTACTGTAATGATCAGTAAAAGTCGAAAAAAAAAGTAAAGGCGGCCGGGCATTGTGCTGACCACACATCCCCTAATATGCCGTGGTCACTGAAACTTGTGAAGGCTGCTTCACCGGCCCTATGCTCAAGCTGATCCGACGGGTACTTTAATTTTTGTAGCATTAGCGCCAATCAACTTCAAGAGAAGAAGAAATAAAAAAAAACAAATTTACATAGAGACTTACAGAGACGCAATGACCGCCATTTTTTATTTTATAGGCGAGTAGATAAAGGGACGTTACCGACTACAAAAACTTGACTGAATACATCAAGTTCTCTCCACCTGAGTTTAAAAGTGTGGTTAAATTATTGGTTCGTTGAGAACAAACAAGGGCGTTAACCAAATTTGTTTTGATTTTTATCTTTGCGTACACAAACCGGAAGAAAGATTCAAAGATGGGTGCCACCAGTATTTCCTCCCTTACATACATGTAAACTTTTTTTGCGCCAGGCGCCATTCAAAAATAAAAACTCCTTAGTTAAAGGTCCACGGTCTAAAACAAACGCTTTCTGTAGTTGACAACTTTACATCCACAAAAATGTCAACATACCCAGGTTGCTTTGATTAACTCCCTTTTGTTTTATACTCACACCTCTCTCTCTCTCTCTCTCTCTCTCTCTCTCTCTCTCACTCTCTCTCTATCTCAGCCAGTGTTGTTGTTACTCTCCTCCCCCTCCCCACTCTCCCTTCACTCTCAAATGTTTTCCCCTTGACGAAATTATAGTTTGTTTACATGGGGAAATATGAGTGTTGATGCAGGACCGATCGAGGCGACCAGCGAGGAGGGAAGAAGTGAGAGAAAGAGAGAGAAAGTGAGAGAAAGAGAGAGAAAGAGAGAGAGATGATAGAAATAGCGGAGGGGGGAGATGAAATGTCACGGTGTCAGGGAATCAAACACATAAATCACGTGATGTGGACGGACGGACGGATACGATAAACCCACGTACCGCCTTCGGGACCGGAGACTTATCGACGTCACAATCAAACGTCGGGAACTACTGGGTGTTTTATGTTACAAAGGTAACGGAACAATGCATGACCTCTGACCTCCCCCGCCCACGCGACCCACACGTACACACACACACACACACACACACCACTTTCATTTCTCGAGTGCGTGTGTGTGAGTACCTCTGAAGGTGAACCGTGTAGCGCCCTCAGGTGGAGCCGCCCCGAGCACGCCCCCATTGCAGTGTGTTAGGTCACGTTTCGCTGTGTGTGTTTATATGTGTGCATGCGTGTGTGTGTATGTGTGTGTATGAATTGGTCAGTTAGTATTGAGTGTGTTGGTGTGTAGGTCAATCTGAGGTAGTGGGTGCCTGGGCCCATAGTTGGCCCATACCTTGAGCGTGCTAAGTTGTCGCGAGTAAGTGCCGAGGCTAGTAAGGGTTTGATACTCGGCGAGTCGCTATGGAGCACACCGATAGAGAGGCGTAACAATGTTTGTATTTATCGATTTGGTGTCGGTCTTTTTGAACGTGATAAACCAGACACGTGACGGCATATTGGTGGACTAAACTGATAGAGCATTAGGTGGATATACAGATAAATAGATAGATATAAAGATAAATAGACAAAAGAAAGGCTGATAGATAGATGGATATATAGATAAATAAATAGTCAGATCGATGGATGGATGGGTGGATAGGTGGATATATAAATAAATAGACATATAGATGACTTGAGGAATGGGTAGACAGACAGACAGATGGATGGATGGGTAGATAGATAGATGCATAGATAGATAGAACGATAAGTAGATAGTTATATAGATAGATTGTTAGATAGATAGTTAGATAGATGGACAGACAGACATAGGTTACAGTCAAACAGACAGGCTTACTGACACATATAACTACCGGTACAATATACAGGTTAAACAAAAAAATATAAAAGTTAAACATGTAGACAGACAGACAAACAGACAACCAACATGATAGCCTATACATCTTATCTTACTATTTGTAATGCATTCATAATGCATATTCAATCATATTGTAAAGAATACCATCACTTCATACCCGGAAACAAAGGAAAAAACATTTTATAATCCACAATATGAAAACATGTAACATGTGAAGCTCACGTTATTAGAAAACTCTTTGGACACGTTCACTATATCCTAAATAAAACCATTCTCCTATAATGCACAAATGATTGAATCTAACGCACACAACTTTTATATAAATATATACACAGACTAGATCTAGAATCTACACCTATTAGCATTGAGAACGTAGAAATGTAATCCGCAGTGTCAACACAGAACAACCGAAAATGACTCTGGAAGCGCTCACACCTCTGTTTCAACACACACACACGCACATACGGAAGTGCGTAAGTCTGAATGTCAAGGGTTTCAGCCTACGAGAGGTGCTCACGGTGCCGTCCGGAACGCACGCCGCAACACACATACATACGACGGCTTTCTCAAATATTTTTTTTTTAAACACATTCCTTGGCGAGTTTTTTTAGAATGCCAACGTGCGGCAACTCTTGTTATTAGCCTCTTTCGGTTCCGGGTAATTCTAACGTCTGAAGGAAGAGAATTCGTTTCTATATTTTTTTGATCTGCTGTTTGGGGACACAATGAACACACACACACAGAAAATATTACACTTTCATGTATTAAACCTGGCTGGAATGAGAGAAGAAGAAAAAAAAAACAGAGAGGGGGGGGGGGGGGGGAATAAAAGGGTCACACATCAACTCAAGAGGGGGGGGGGGGGTAGTAATGATTCCGGCCACTAAGCCCGTATCACCAGCGCCCCTCTCGCCACCCAAGCCAACACACTGATGTACATCGTACATCAAACTCTCAACCATTTGGTTTTTCTCCCTGTGTGCGTATGTATCTTTCTGTCCACACACGGGCTAAATGGCAGGCTTGGTACCGCCCGATTCCGACGCTTTGGGTCACTCGCTGCCAAGTGTAAGAGGATGACCGACTTAATGCGAGCAGGAGATGGAGGGCTTCCAAAAAAAAACATAGCTATAAAGCCACAAAGCCAGAATATAAAAACAAAAAACAATAACACAATACGCAATGCAAATGGAAATAGCGGAAGCACACAGCGGAGGTCTATGGGAAGGGGGAGGGGGCGGGTATGCCGAATATACTCAATATATACATTGACCAATGTGTAATCTTTTATCATCTCCCCTTTTTCCCACATCAAACAAAATCAATAACAATTATTTTTATTTTCTTTTGGCAAGAGACGTGGCTCCCCCCCCCCCCACCTCCACCCCGCGCCCTTCCACCCTGTGTCTGGTCAAGTATGGTTGTATTCAGCATGGCGCCCCAAACAATTTTTTCGTTTTATTTCCCATCATTCCATCTCGACATTAATTTTTGTTGTTTTTTGTTGCTCGTACAGAAGTGGATGAGTTATCTGCCCTTCAGAACCCTTTTCTTGTTATTGTCGCCGTGCTGGGCGATCTACGCCCTAAACGCCGCCCCCTTT
This sequence comes from Anisus vortex, assembly GCA_949126835.1. Taxonomy (NCBI): domain Eukaryota; kingdom Metazoa; phylum Mollusca; class Gastropoda; family Planorbidae; genus Anisus; species Anisus vortex. The sequence continues at coordinate 2,059,070 of OX421497.1, read as the reverse complement.
ATCCTCAACCCCCTTCCACCACTTGGGCCCTGGTAACGGGCAGTCGGTGAGGGAAAGGGCATCGAGAACAAATGCTAGTTCGCCCCCCGTCGTGGACCTTGCACGCAGTGAGCTTATAACAATTGAAAATAATGTTCTTTTCATCAGAGGTGACGCCCTGGAGATGTGTGGGAGTAGGTAGTAGGGGAGGAGAGAAAACAACAGGGGCGGGGGGGGGGGGGGGTTAAGCGACACTCGGTAAACGACACTCGGTAAACGACACTCGGTAAACGACACTCGGTAAACGACACTCGGTAAACGACACTCGGTAAACTCGGTAAACGACACTCGTGACTTTCTCCATAATGGTTTTATGGCGACGAGTCGGGAATACGAGGCAAGCAACAAGTCCTAGAACTGTTTGCGGATGTTCCTTGAACAATTGAGGAACATTCCTTCAAACTATTTGTGAATGTTCCTCCAACACTATTTGTAGATGTTCCTCGGAGTCTTGGAGGACGATCCTAACAACAATTAGTGGAATACATTGTTTTATGCGTCCCTACGACTAAACTTGTGTGTTATCTTCTTTGTTAAAGACGATCCTTGTGTACAGACGATTATTGCGTCCTACACTTATCCGGGGGTCGCTTGACTCAATTCTGGCAGTTTGATATCGGTATTAAAGTAGCGTTAACTAGTTCGTTTTCCTGATCACTTCAGGCAACCCATTCAACGCCCAAATGCCTGCCTTGGAAAAAAAAATGTTAATCTCCACGTCTGCCTTTCTAAGTATATTTCAGTGACCACAAGGTTCAACGCTGTATGGGCCAAAAAAAAACCCAGAAGTATTAAGGAAAACCTCTATCACAAAATGGCCATATTATACATGGGCAGCAGTTAAAGCTATCACTACTTTGTCCAGGATAATGCCCTATCCTTATCCCTTCCGGTCGGTACAAAATAGAGGCTAGAATCTATCAGTGCTTTGTTCTTTTATTCCAATGTCTTCCCTGTCTCTTCATTTTACAAATAAAAAAGGAAAATCGTTGAAATGTTAAATTCAATGGCCGAAATGTTTTATCTCGTTCTGAGAGGATTACCTCCAGATTTTTTTTTGGTTCTGGTTATCTCTTTCTATAGTAAAAGCGGCCAATGTAGAACTAATGGAGTGTCCATATTTAGCTTGATGACTTAGTGATAGTATTTGCCGTAGGATTTCCGCCAGGCTTATACCCTTCTCTCTCTCTTTTTCTCTCTGTCTCTTCTATCTTTCTGTCTTTCCTCTTTCTCACTCTCCCCCTATCTGTTTCTCTCTGTCTTTCTCTCTCTCTTCTCTCCCTTTCTCTCTCTACCTCTGTCCAATTCTTTCTCTCTCTCTCTGTCTTTCTACTTTTTCAAAATGTATTCTTTCGTGTGGATACTTTCCACCCCCTCCTCCCCACCCTCCCTTATTTCCAGGCCGACCATCTCTACTCTCAGAATCTGATGACCGTTGTGAGCTGTTCTCCCCCCCCCCCCCCCACCCCAACAAAAATTTAAAAAAACAACAACAACAACAAACTAATACTAACATTAAAGTACAGACTTCAGAACTCGCATATACTTATGCCAAACTTTTATTTGAATACAAGAATTAAAAAGACAAGATAAGCAGTACGTTGGGACGAGACGAAGCGGAGCTATTAAAATCTCATCACGATTGCTAACGGACGCTATTCGATCTATACAGAACCTTTAAAAACTTTACTTAATCTTATTCCATCACTCCGTTCCATTATCTCTCTTTGGATTATGCGCTTGAAAAGTTATGTTGACTAAAAGAAAAAAAAAAACTGTTGAACATCTTGAAATTTATGTTCCTAAATATTTATTTATAAAATAATGTTTTTATGTTGTTGTTGTTTTTTTTACTCGTGATAAAAAAAACGTTCAATATATAAAACTTTTTAAAATATAAAAAACCATTAATCATTCATAAATGGTAGCTTGCTTTTGAAGAAATAAAGAGTTCTGACACGGATGTTACAGACTCAATATCAGACTCTCTTTCTTCCCGAGTGTTGTGCGGGTGTAGAATGGGTTGCCTGAACAAACCATTAAAAACCAGTAATTTAACATCATTTTAAACTCGAATAAAATGCTACACTAGACCACCGATGAGCGTAGGACGCAATAATCTTCTTTACAGAAGGAGCGTCTGTAATATAAAAGAGAATGTACTAAAAAAATATTTTTTTTTAATAAATTTTCAGAGGTAGATAAGATATTTATGAATAATTTAAATATCACTAAATTAGAAACGCAAAGTCAGCAATATTAGTTTTAAAATATGAACATCACAATAAATGAAACAAAAACTGGGTCACTTCCAAGAGCGATAACTCTAAATCGATAGCAAAAGCATTGTGTCGTGATCAATGTCCATTTTCCTTTTTCGGCTGCATTATCCTAGTTTTGCGGTCAGCTCTTGTAACCTCCCCCACCCACCCCTCACACACACACAGCCTACACACATAAACAAATAGCCCCTCTCCCTTCCCAACTCCCTCAGCTCCCATCTCCTCCAACAATGATCCATCATAACCAAACGTCCTTAAAAGACTGCTTGTCATTTTTTCAGTCGAAAGTTTTTGGCATCTTCGATGAGGCCAGATTTCTTTAAAGATACGTGAGGGGAGGGGGGGGGGGGAGTACTCCACAGCCTCCCCCGGTCATTAGTTCTGGAAGACCTGTGTAGGGGGACGGAGGAAAGAAAGGATGGAGGGAGGGGTGGGGTTTGTTAGAGGCGCACAATTGACCAACAGAAACGTGAGATTATAAACAAGCATTTCATTGGTCGATTTTGTTTTGGTTCTTAAACCCTTAGCTTTGCCTCGTACATACTCAACAACAGAGCCTGCCCACATATACCTAATTTTCTGATGTACTTTCTTTTAACTCAACAACAGAGCCTGCCCACATATACCTAATTTTCTGATGTACTTTCTTTTAACTCAACAACAGAGCCTGCCCACATATACCTAATTTTCTGATGTACTTTCTTTTAACTCAACAACAGAGCCTGCCCACATATACCTAATTTTCTGATGTACTTTCTTTTAACTCAACAACAGAGCCTGCCCACATATACCTAATTTTCTGATGTACTTTCTTTTAACTCAACAACAGAGCCTGCCCACATATACCTAATTTTCTGATGTACTTTCTTTTAACTCAACAACAGAGCCTGCCCACATATACCTAATTTTCTGATGTACTTTCTTTTAACTCAACAACAGAGCCTGCCCACATATACCTAATTTTCTGATGTACTTTCTTTTAACTCAACAACAGAGCCTGCCCACATATACCTAATTTTCTGATGTACTTTCTTTTAACTCAACAAAATATCGGTGGAAATAAAAGGGTTTTTTATGTAAACGTAAAATGAGTACCACTGCAACAGTAAGTAAAGTAAGTAAAGTATTTCTTCGGACCAAATTGATTATAGGGCCGGTATATGTGGTATTTGCGTGGTTACCCATGTGTTTGATATTTTCTTGTAATATCCCCACCCCCCAACTGCTCCTTGCTCACCTGCCCCTCCGCCCCCCCCCCACACACAAAAAACACCCACCTCTATCGCTTAAGGTTTTACAATGCCCGTATTACGAGTAGAAATATATAAAAAAAAGACATTTTGATTATTTCATCGTGCGGTAAAAAAAAAAACAACTACAACGTGTTTCTCTACAGTCCCTAAGGTCACGTGTCGACGGTTTGTGAGTGTGTGTGATGGTGTGGGAGGGGGGTTTGTAAGGGGGGGCGCGTGTGAGGGTGGGGGGCGTTGGGCTTGAACCCGGTTGTACCCAGTTGTTTTCATGAACTGGAGGTTGTTGTTTGTGATGAAGTGATTACATTATACGTAGTCTGATGTCATCTGTATACAAGTACTGTGCTCGATCAGGGAGGGGAAGATAACTCAGTCAATATCAGAACACCTTTTGTCTGATACTATATTTATTCCACCGCCTTAGTAGTAGTACCGTTGGATCATATCGATCCATAGGTCTTGGTGATGTAGCGTTCAAACCGTTTTCCGTGGCCACGGTGTTATAGGGGATTGTGTGGCCAGCACAATGCTCAGCCGCCTGGTTATTTGCCGCAAATATTGTCAGGTATATATCAGAGCTGCGTAGACTCTGCTACCACCTTTAGTGTTTAATTACTTATAGTAGTAATCCTATTGGATGGTACAGACCATATTTTCGGATTTTAATACTTGTTTAAACTAAAATGGAAAGTAAAAAAAAAAATTCACAATCGCCAACTTTTCAATTAGATTGCGATTGCAAAATGTGCATTTGCTAAAAGCTACAAATCGCCAGATCGTGGTTCAGAGGTTCAGATAAACATAAGGACAAAAACACTTTCCTTATGCGTTAAGCAAGAACAAATGCATTTAGGTACTCTTATCTTCTCGAGTGGCATTTGGACATCTAATGGGTTGGCGGAACAAACCAGGAAAACAGATAACCTAACATTATTTAAAAGACTAATCAATTTGGAATACTAGACTCGGACCACAGATAAGCGTAGGACGCATTAATCTTCTATATAGAAGGAGCGTCTGTAATAATTAAGACGAAGATAAGAAGTGTTTGTATAAAAATCACATTCACAGAATGTATAAACCCGAAAATGTCTTTAAATAGACCGATTCCAAACTATGACTACAACTACAAGAAAACAACTGTTTTCCCATTGTTGTTTATTTGTTTACATTATTGGTACACAAACTGGGTTTACATGATACGAATATTAGCACGGTACTTATCTTATTGTAATATAACTAAAGAAACAGTAAATTGTATATTTATAGATAGATATTTACCGGTAGATAGATAAATAGATAGACAGATAGACAGATATGTCGATAGATAGATAAATATATTTATAGTTAGATATATAGATAAAGTTATCGATACATAGAGAGATTGATACATAGATAGAAAGAGAAAGCGATTGATAGATATGTAGATAGGTAGATAGATAGATAGATTGATTGATTGATAAATAGATAATAGTGATTGATAGTTAGATAGATAGTATTTTCCTTAAAGCTAAAATAGAGAGCATTGTACGAAACCTCATTTGATAGTATATGACATGAAGATTTATATATAGATAGTATGCCTACTAAACAAATGCCTACTACAAACCAGAAGTCGGGCCTAAAGCGAACAAAGCTCGGCACATCACTCATTCACAGAATAATACCGCCTCGGCGAAGATGAAATCACTGACCTATATCACAAATGAAACTATAAAAAAAACTTCACACTCGTCCATACACAAAATAACGTGTCTTTTGATTGCTTAATAATTTTTCACTTTCCGTACACATATATGGACACAAATATAATTGTACATGCTTAACAACAGAATCACTCACTAGAGTGAAAGAAAAAATAGAAAGAGAGAGAGTGAGAGTGGGGGGGGGGAAGGGGGAGGGCAACCAAAAACGATACACACAAAAAACGGGTGTGCATGAAAACAAACAAAAAAAATGTTCACGCGCGCGCTCGCGAGGCGAGAGTCGTCGCAGACTTACAGGTGGAAATCCATGTTTCACTAGAGTTGTGAGCATAAAGGGGTGAGCATCCCCCCCACTCCCCCCTCCTGACCTCCCTCTCTTCTTTCATTCTCCCGGCGCCCTCTCGCCTTTTTAACTCCACACTCCCCCTTTTTCCCCGTGGAGTAGTGAGTGCATGAAACGATACAGTCTAAACCTTTTAAAAAATAAAATTCCTAACCCCGGAGGTAAAAAAAAAAAGAAAAATCAACATGAAGAAGAAACATAAGGAGAGTGGGTAGAACGTAACAAAAAAGGAAAAGGTTTACCGTAAATAAAGTTCAAGGGGAAGTAAAAGATAAAAAGTACCGTAAAACACTTTATTATCTGATAAACATAAATTGAGATGTGTGAATTTAGAAGCGTGCGTAAGACATCGCGTTCGAGAGTTCCACTTAAATGAACTAAAAAAAAAAAAACAATAAAAATTTGATGATAGAGAAAAAATAAAGCACTTACAGTATATAGAAAGATTGGTCCCTAAGGGAATTTTTGCGAAACGCTAAAACAAAAAAAAAAACGCGATATTCTTAAAGAAACCAAAAGTTAATTTAGATTTCTGCACTAAGTTAGAATTTACTTACATTTTGAAAGCTAACTAAGGGAAATAACTGGAGAAAAATAAATGTCAATGTCTTGAAAATAAAATTCGTTTAGTAGCAAATGTATGAATATCTTTAAATATACATTGGCAACTATAAATCCACGGAACGAATTCCCAAAAATGATATCGCCTTTGGGTTTCAAAGATGATTATTTAAACCCATGGAATATAAATTTACCCGTTATCTGCCCCAAGACGAGATATTCATGTATTAGCCATTCTCGTCTGCCAACTGCCAGGAAAGATACATACATACATTCTTGGTTGGCTATTTGATGACTCGAATGACTTCGGAATTCCCGATTCCCTTTTGCACTGTACACTTCCGTTTAATTTAATCGCTATGATTTTCTCAATGAAAAATTAAAATCGAAAGTTGTATACAGCGGAAACATTTAATGCAAACGTAGTAACATAGAAGTCATTTAAGACAGCTTTATTGGATGCGCACGGAAAAAGAACATATAAGCTGTAATGTAAAAATAGAGCAAGCGGTTCACCTTTTTATAGTCTTTGATGAAGCAAACAACTTAATGCACACAGTTTGTCTCGTGGCTAGTGTTTTAATCGATCTATTTTCGGGTCGTAATAATAATCTGAGTACAATTATTTCGTGTGTATTTTTTGTGTTACGTGTAATGACCATTGAAGGATACAGGGAACGCCTTTTCAACTAGATGAAATTGCCAATCGATATGAGAATGATATTGAGAGAAATAAAAAATGTGGGGGTTGAGGGTGTTGGGTATAGTGGACTTGACCTTTACCGCCTCCCACACACACACACTAACCCACCCACACACCCACACAATGTGTGGGGCTTTATTGCTGACGTTCAAGTGGATGTCTTTAGACTTTTACCATGAAGTGTACTTATCAAGAAAATACTTTAAATACTCTCTCTCTCTCTTACTCTCTGTCTGTCTGTCTCTCTCTCTCTTTACCTCATTTGTTTCTCTTTCCTTCATATGATCTTGATTTTAACTAAGTTTCCTTTCTCTCACCCCAAATCTCTCCTTGTCATTTATTCTCTCGTTCTTTCTTTCTCTATTTCTCTCTCTCTCGTTTTTCTCTCTTTTGGTCTAACTTTTTATCCCTCTTTTTCACTCACTCACTCACTTACTCACCCTATTTCTCTTTTTTCATTCACTAACTCTTTCAACCTCATGTTTTGTTCACTTTTCTTTCTTTCTTTCTTTCTTTTTTTCGCGTTATTTTCATCTCTTAAGTCACTCTCTCACTCGCTTTGTATATTGTTCTAACTAATTTTTTTTGTATATTCTCCCGCTCTGGCTCTCATTCTTTTATTTTATTCCTCCCTCTACTCTTTCTTTTCATTGTAGTGCTCTCTCCCTATTTCTCTCTCTCTCTCTCCTCTCTCTCTCTCAATATCTTAACTTCTCCCAATGTATATATCTCTCTCCAGAGCCAACAAACCCAACAACCCTACACACAGCCTCGGTGCGTCCCACTTCTCGACTGCCTCAAACTGGAACTAAGGACCATCTGTTAGTTGGGGAAAAGGAAATGGTGAAGGTGGGGGGCGGGGAGGGAGGGAGGGCGGGGTGAATAACACTTCTGGTTTCGACAGAAGGTTAGGGATCGTATTGTCAACAAAATCCCAGGGTGAGCTGGGCTAAGTCGACTGGAAGGAGCCGCACGCGTTTACGTGTGGGCTAAATGCTGAGACGGATTAACTCTTCATAAACAGAATGGCAAAAATATGGAATATGTTAAACGTTAAAAGAAAAATATGAGCTAAATTATGTCCCCTACACGGCGAGATATTCTAACTATCAGTTCTGTCCCCTGCATTATAAAATAGTAAGAAACATCAGCTAAGTTACGTCCCCTAGATTGAAAGTCTGATTAATTGTAAGTAATGTCGTACCTTCATCTAAAGTCGAGCGGTTAACCGAGAGCTAAATACACGCCGGTGAGGGATACAGTGGTCTAACGACAGCCTGTCGGACGGCCATCCCGAACGTCTCTAGTTCGAATCCAGGTTAAAAAAAAGAACGAAAATCTTTTTTTTTCCCTTGAGTCAATCCATCTCTGGTGGATGGGTGAACATTATTTGGATGGTGGGGGGAGGGAGTGATAAGAGCGGTTGAACATTGTGTTGTCCACAAAGTCCATTTGTACAACATTGACGTTGAGAATTGTTAATCTCTGCTAGACTAGCCCAAAGGTATATGTTCCAGAAAGCTATTACTTTTAACTTACAATTTATTATAGTATAATACATATATAATTGATTGATTGAATACATAAACAGTAACGTTCACTATACACATTTAGACACTATAAGAAAATTGCTTGCAATAAAAAAAAAGGTCAATGTTGACATTTTGCTTAAGTAACAGGTAAACATTAATTTGACATGCGTTCAGAATGAACTTGAATGTTTGTGAACACAGACTGTCATGTGTTTAGTAAACACTTCTGGGACGAAAAGGTAAAAAAAAAAAAGCGCCAGTGGAAGCGAGGTATGCTCGCGAGATGACGTCAAAGGGGTGAAGCAGGTTTGACCACCTTGAGCAGGTGGCTCGATCATTAGACTCTTACCTGTCTTGTTCATTCTTTCTACACTTTAACACAATCGGGTTCGCGGATAAGTCATAAGCTAAGCAAGCCAGCGCAGACTCTAACGGCTAACGTAAGAAAACATTGAAGAAAATAATGAAAGACTTTAACCATCAGTGCATTCTGGTTAGTAAGTCTTGTTGGAATAAAAGTGTTGCCAACTATAAAATGCTTACATCACGAATTTTCACCTCGGAGTATGCTAAATAAGAGGAGATGTGTATTGATTTGTGTAAGTGAACATTATTTAGCAATATCTAGCTCCGAATGATTATGATTAGCAGGTCTAGAGTTTTAATCAATTTTCTATTACATAGCGAAACAGGCGTATTTAGGCATGTTCCGCATGTTCCATGGAACAGGGGCCCTCAAAGAAAAGGGGCCCCCACACATCCCAAAATTTAGGCTAACACAGCGATTTCGGAAGGCAGGGCCTAGGCCATGAGGGGCCCCCACATAAATTTGGTCCTTGGGACGGGGCCCCCACAATCCTAAATACGACCCTGCATAGCTAACAAACATAATGTTAGTGGGGGGGGGGGAGTAATATATATATATTATATTATGAAACATCAGTTGTGATGGCGAAAACATCACAGTGAGGAACCTAGAAGTTCTGTTGAACCCTGAAATCATCCATCATTGCCAATAACCCAGGGAAAGTCCAACTTCCTTCCAACACGCTCTTCATCCCCCCCCCCCTCTCTCTCTCTCTCTCCGCCACAGTTCTGGTTAGTTCTAATCTTGGCGAGTCACAACACCGACCGCGTACAGACACACATACACACAAACCTCATACGTACCTTCACATACATAACACCATTTGTTCAGTTCTATGCCAGGGTTTAACGGTACTAAAAGGGACGCAAGCTGACAAAGATCATTAACTGACATGACCACCACCCCCTCCACCCCCTCCCGTCCCAAAAAAACAAAAAGTAAAAAAAAAAAGTTACTTTTTGCTTGTGGTGCCTACTTGGGATTTGAACCCCCTAGTGGCCTGGAGGAATGATGAATGGCAGTTAGTGCTGGCTCAGATGTTATCGCACACTGTTAGCGTACTTTTAAGGTGATGTCTTATACTTGGCATATAATATTTATAGTATATAGCTTAAGATATACACACTAACATATCACACTCACTATATATATGTGCCGGCTTTCAAATCTTCACTGAAGGGCTGGACTAAATACCTCAAATGAAACTCTGTCATCTTGTTGTAATTCTTGTTTGTGATGTTTTAAAAATTGTATATGTAGTTAACTTGTGAACTCTTTCCTTGGTCTTAACGAGGTCCCCACAATAATATCAATAGGAAGATTCCTTTGTATTAGCGAAGTAAGCAAAGTAATCAAGTATCCGTAGATCTATATGCCGGGCCTCCGCCCTGACTCCAACTCCCCTCCCCCAACCCCCGGGTCCACTCGCACGCGCGAACACGCCAGTCGTCAGAATAGGAAAAGAGGAGATAAAAACCGGCGTCTGTTGTTTACATTATGACATGCCGCCCCCCCCCCCTTCCTTGCGTCGTCACGCTTGTTGAACTTTTATGACAACTTATGAGGGAGTTTTGAATCAAATCCTTAACAGCTGGAGTTGACGGCGCTTAGTACGCCGAATGAGAAAATAAAAACCTACAACGAATCCTCCCCCTACCTACCGCCTATCCTCGCCTAACACTGCCCGTTTATAACCCGTGTCCGCATAAATAATAGTCTCTCTGATGAGTGAGTAAATGGGGGGCAGCAGGGAGCGAAATGAACATTCTTTAATTTAGCGCGTTCACTTCATGTAAAGAGAATTTCAAACCTACTTATGTACAAGCAACTTCCGGTTTATTTAGGCGGGAAACGGAAATTTAGTATTTAGCATGTTCATATATAATATATAATATATTCAATTTCAAAGGGAGATAAAAAAAAAAGTTTTCTCATCTGATTTATTTAAAGGGAATAGTTCCGTTTAACCATAAAAAAACAAAGGAGAGAGAAATAACTGCTAGACTATTAGAGAAGGTCAAGGGGTTAATAGTTGAAAGCGGCGTATTAGGCGGGCGGGGAGGAAGGGGACGGTGGGGTGGACGGGGCGGGGGTGCATCTGTTGGGAGAGAGACCCACTTTATTCCAGTCTGCTAGAATCTCCGGTGGAAAATAGTTTATTATTGCCTTACGGGGTGGCAGACGTGAGGGGCAGCAAAACCATGTTATCGTTCTTGGGAGCCTTCGAGTGACCTCCCCTGACACTAAGTGGCCGTGGTCATTACGTCCACTTTGGTCAGCGTGTGGTCTAAATTTCCCCCCCTCGCCTTGAACAAGACAATGGGGAAGATTTGGGTATTTCTGATTTCCTAAGCGGTAAAAAATTGCAACGGTAAATTTGGCAACGGTAAAATTGGCAAAGATAAAAATACCCACTGTTTTTTTATTGAACGTATTTGCCAGACTACACTCTAGTCCAGGTATCGGCAACACACGGAATGTGTGCCAGACTTAGCATCAAATTTTGCGTAGTATAGTTTGGGACTCTTGCTACGTCAGACCCTCCCCCTCCCCCCCACACCATTTACTAAACAAATGGTTACGTTCTAATGTGTTGATGAAGCCGTCTATTTAAATATAAAGAAATGAACCAGATTTAAAAAACAAACAAAAATTCAAATGTCAAAATAATTCATGAATTTTACATTTTAAAACAACAAAAAAAGTAACGAAATAAAATGAAAATTAATATAAAAAAAAATACAAAATAAAAAGATTTATAGAATTTTTTTTATTTCATTTTCTAATACTGAAAAGAAAGTTGATAATTAGTTTCTAATTAATTTCTTGGAAAAAAATCAGTTGAAGAAAATATTGTATAGCACAGTGAAGCATAGTGTGTGTGTGTGTGTGTGTGTGGGTGTGTGTGTGTGTGTGTGTGTGTGTGTGTGTGTATGTGTGTGTGTGTGTGTGGGTGTGTAGGTGTGTGTGGGGGGGGGACTTAACAAAGAGAGACATACAAAGAGAGTTCTAATTTTGATGTTTTTAGGCTTTAAATTGGAATCCTCGTGGACTTAAATTTGCGTTCACCATTACACACAACAGAGGGAAAGAGAGGGAGAGAGAGAGGGAGAGAGAAAGGAAGAGAGAGACAGAAAGAGAGAACAAGATAATGATCTTGAATTTAAGGTCTGTTTTTTTTAAATTTACTATTTAATTTTTTTTTACACGTTTTAACACTTTCCTTGAAGGTTTTCGTTATAATAATTACTTTTTTTTTAAATCAATTTTTTTTAAATATATTGCTACATTTGTTCCAGTCAGCTTTGTGTGTGTTTGTTTAGGCCTACACACAGCCCAGTGTAAACCTCCAGAGTTTATATACATTTATGTACCACCAGCAGCTGCATTCTGTCACTTCATTTTTGTTGTTCCTATGTGATCTCTTTAAAGAAACATTTCTATTGTTGTTTTTGAACATGTCTTCTTTTTTTGTTTGTTGTTGTTGTTGTTGTTTTTTCGGGAGGGTGGGGGTATGTTACTTAATCTTTTAAGTTATGCCAAAAAGGAAATATGATCTTATTTGAAAAAAAAATTCTATTTGTGAAAACTGACGCGGGATTACGAGACCTTATTGTATCAACACTCCACCACTTTTGGATTTGTTGTAGTGTGTAAAAAAAAAAGATAAAGGGCTGTCCACATCTAACGTCAGGCTGTGCGTTTGGGAAGACTATTGCTTCCGACGCTTATACGTGTTCCGAGAATAGTCTTGCATTTTTATTAGTGCTTTAAAGGATGTAAAGTTACTGGTTTTAAAGCTACTGGTTTTCCTGGTTTGTTCAGGCAACCCATTCCAGGCTCGGATGCCAGTATAAGTAAACAACTGGTAGGACATATTACATCTGTACACCCATTCGGAATTATGCATATCATGGCATAAACATGTCATAATGTCATGCATAAAGTTCAGATGACGAGTCATCTTTTTTATCATGGATTTTTTCAGAGTGAATTAATTTGTGAAAAGTGGAAAAATACCATTTTTATGTGTTCTCATGTGAATGACCCATAAGGCTTTAAAAAAAAAACACACCAAAAGATTGACATACAACGCCAGCTAGCGGTTAGTTGCGTTTTTTTAAATTAAAAAAAAAAAAAACAGCAAAAAAAAATAAAACAACTAAAGTTTTATAAATCAACGCGCTGATTTTTTGTTTATTTGTTGTTATGATTGATTTATGATTTGAAACTAAACAAAAAACTAAAGTTTCATCAAATTGTTTTCCCGTCGTCCTGTATGATAAATACATTTTCAAAGTAAACAGGGTTTTAGTTTTCTTCAGATTCAACTTTAAAAAAAAAATATTTTCGGGATAAAAGTTATGGGATGCCGGGTAAAGCGATGTGGCGATTTGCCAATAAGAGAGGCATTTTGACCCCACATAAATATAGCCACACACAAACAAACACACAGACACAAAAAAAAAAAAAAAAAAAAGTTGGAAATTTGTGTTCGGAAATAAATGGTTGTAGTGATAGCAGTCAAAAAAAAAAAGGAATATGTCCGCGAGTCTTTTGATGCAGGTTGTAAGTCATTCATCGAGACTCGAGTCGAGGGTATAAAGTACAAAGTTTGAAGCTTACGAATATACGAGGGGGGGAAGTAAGTCTAAAGTAGAGTTACTCAAATTGAAAGGGTAAAAAGAAAAAAAAGGTAAAATTTTATGTAAACTTTATAAATAGTAGCAGGGCTTTTCTACAAGAACAAAAACAACTTTTGAGAGAGAGAAAAGTAGAGAGAGAAAGAGAAAAAGAGAAAGTTAAAGAGAAAAAGAGAGAGTGCAAGAGAGAAAATGAGAGAAAGAGAGTGAGAGAAAGAGAAAGAGAGAAAGAGAGAGAAAGATGAGATTGGCGTGATAAAGGCATTGTATGTAATTGGCTCATTTCGCACAGCTAACATTGTCGAGAGACGAACACCGAAACAAGACGAAAAAAAATTCACAGATATAAAATGGAAAAGTTGACATCTAAAGTTATTCGTCTATATTACAATCTCTATCAAGTCTTGATCGAGCATACTCATTGGGCTTTACATAGCAACCTTAGAGAGAACTTGTTGAGTTCCTATGTGTTTCTTAAAGTATAATCATAATGTTCCTTCTTTTACTTCTGTTCCTTCTGTTCTTATCCACTCGATTGTTATATTTTCCGGAAATTTCGAAATTCCAAATTTTTAATTCCGCTTCCGGAGAGGAAGGCGATAGAAAGGAGGGGAAAGGGGGGGATCCCGTAACGATGCAGGTGGGGTAGGGGGTGGAGAGAAATGTCACCAGCTTCCCATGGGAGGTGAGAGACGGGGTGGGTGGGAACTGTGATTACGACATAGTTGGCCTTGTTTATGTGTGCTAGTGAAAGATAACATTAAGTCTATGCGGATTCAAATTTGAAGTTTACATAAACAAACCAGCAACAGTAAATTACAAACTCTGTTGTTATTTTCAACATCCTACTGAGGTTTAAACACTTCATTCCATCTATCTATCTGTTTATTTATCTAATTATATTTTCTTTCTATCTATCTATCTACCAACACCTAGAGTCTATCTTGTCTTTCCGTCTAATTATACACCCATATAACGTTTCTATTGATCGAACTGTCGATGTAGTAATATATCTATTGATTTACTTAACGATCTACCCATCTGCCTGGCTAATATATCTATTGATTTAATTAACGATCTACACATCTTCTGCCTGGCTAATATATCTATTGATTTAATTAACGATCTACCCATCTCCTGGCTATCTAATATATCTATTGATTTAATTAACGATCTACCCATCTGCCTGGCTATCAAATATATCTATTGATTTACTTAACGATCTACCCATCTGCCTGGCTAATATATCTATTGATTTAATTAACGATCTACACATCTTCTGCCTGGCTAATATATCTATTGATTTAATTAACGATCTACCCATCTCCTGGCTATCTAATATATCTATTGATTTAATTAACGATCTACCCATCTGCCTGGCTATCAAATATATCTATTGATTTACTTAACGATCTACCCATCTGCCTGGCTATCTAATATATCTAGTTAGATATTAGATCATCTTACGTTAGCTAGCTAGCTATTTTTCCATCGGTCTCATCTTTTTAAAGTATCAATTTAAATATCTATGCATCTATCCGTTTATAGACATAGTAAATATAATTTATAAAGTGCACAGTCTTAAACTAAAAAGGCAACAACATACAAATATGGAGGGTTGTAGGAGATTGAGGAAATGGTGGCTGCAGATAATGGAGAATCAAATGAAATAGACGTTACAAAAAAAACAAAACAAAAAAACACGTGAAGATAGGCTCAGGTGAGGAGGTTGAAAATACAACCTAACCTTAAACCTACCTACCCTCCTGTACCCGCCCTCCCAGTTTCAGACGATGTAACAGTTCTATTAACGTATGAAGGAATAGAAGAAAAAAAGATCAAGGAAGAAAAAGTTGTTTTTTTATATAACGGAGATTTCCAACAGATGGCAATGACTCAATTCTTGATGCGGGGTAGGAGAGACTTGGGATAGGTGGGGGGGGGGGGGGGGGGTGGAAGCGTAGATAGAAGAAGATGAAAATATAGAGTTGGGGGGGGGGGAGATGATGGTGAGATAAGTTTCAATGTATGCCCGGGCACCAGACAAGGGGCACCTACCCCCCCCCCCCCCCGATAAATTCAGGAAGAAGAAAGAAAAATGGAGTGTTCAGTGTGATCGCTTACAACGTGACCGGGTAACGTGATTTGGCACCACTGCGCAATGACCATACTTTCACTGGGTCAAAGCTCGCCCCCTTCCAGCTGACAGCACTGAAGTATGTCTGGGTATCTTGATAAATCGTGTTTCCTAATAATGTTTTTTAAAATCCCAATCTGAATAATTTTATTTTGAAAAAAGTAAACAACAACACTATTTCAAAGATCAGAAAACAGATCGGTTTACAATGTATACAAGAGTAATGTAAGGAATAATACATTAGGTATTACATTCTAACTTAGAAATGCGACACAATAACAACAATGTTACAATGCTCAGATAAACGTAAGGACAAGAAACACTTTCCTTATCCCTTATGCGAGAACAAATACATATAAGTACTCTTTCTTCCAGAATGGCATCCGCGCATGGAATGGGTAGTCTGAACAAACAAGGAAAACCAGTAACTTAACATCGTTTAAAAAAACACTAATCAAAATGAAAGACTAGACTCGGACCACGGATAAGCGTAGGGCGCAACAATCTTCTCTGTAGAGTCTATATATATATATATATATATATATATATATATAATATATAATATAATATGTATAGGACTGAAAGCCTCCAGGTGTGACGTATTATCCAAATTGTGCACTTCGGCCTTCTATTCTATACATGGATGGACGTGTAACACTAGAAACAAATACTTGGATTCAAACACATTTATTTCTGGAAATTCTAAAAGTTAAGGAAAGAGAGAGAAAAAATTGTATACTTATCATTTTAATGGCGAATGTGTTTTTCTTCCTTCCTCTCAATTCTCAGATATCCATTGTTTAATATCATGTGAATATGAGATTGAGATTGGTGGAGCAAATAAACCTGGAAATGCGCGTAGACGACTAAATAATAGACCAGTGGTAGAGATCATCAAACCGTGGGTGCAAACTAAATCTAAGAACTATTTTGAAATGGTAGAAAAGCAAAACAAAAACAGCATAAATCTGAAACTAGACGAATTACTAGAAAGAAGTGACCTTTGTAACTCCCCTGAAAACAAAAAACAAGAAATAAATAACATAGTAGAGGAAATAAATAAAATATTAATAAATTCTGCAAATGAAATATTTGGCACAAATCGATACCCTAATGATAAAAATAACCTAAGAAAAAATAAACCCTGGTTTACACTTATATGTAGACAAAAACGAAGATTATACCTTAAAGCAAGAAGAATGAATAGTACCCTTAAAACCAAAGGCTCACTTGAAAGTTTAAAAACACACAGTAAAAACTACAAGCGTGAAATGAACACCGCTATAAATAAATATGAAAACAAAATGAGAAATAAAATAAAAAATCTGAAAGGAAAGAATCCAAAAGAGTACTGGCGTATCCTAAAGGACAAAAACAGAAAAGAAGATTATAATGACATTAGTATTGACGAATTGTTCCATTTTTTCAAATCCCAAAACGAAACGACAGACAACTGTTGCATGAACCCAATAAAAACCAATTTAACCGCACCTAACTTAGATACGACAAGACTTAATGGTGAAATAACATATAATGAAGTGTTATCAGCCATCAATAAAACAAGTAATAATAAAAGCTGCGGACACGATAAAATTTATAATGAATATATAAAATGCACAAAGGTTATAATGATACCCACATACGTAAAATTATTCAATGTTATCCTAAAAGATGGAATTTTCCCCGAAAGCTGGTCACTAGGGATGATATGTCCAATATATAAAAATAAAGGCAGCAAGGCAAAGCCCGAAAACTTTAGACCAATTACCTTATTATCATGCTTAGGTAAACTATTCTCATCCATTCTTAATGTACGAATGGAGATGTTCCTTGAAGAGCACAACTTATTAAACGAGAATCAAATGGGTTTTAGAGAAGGTTATTCCACAACGGAAGCATCATTTATACTATATGCGCTGAGCTTTTTAATAAAAAATAAAGGTGACAAACTGTTCTGTGCATTCATTGATCTAAAAAGAGCTTTCCCGTCTATTAAAAGAAAATTACTCTGGGCGAAAATGTTAGATATAGGCATAGATGGAATTTTCCTTAAATGTATACAGGGGTTATATAGAGATATTAAATCGACAGTAAAATTAAATACAAACCTGTCACCGTTATTTAACTGCGAAGCAGGACTAAGAGAGGGAGAACATCTGAGCCCTCTATTATTTTCTATGTTTATTAATGACTTAGATTCTTATTTAGAACTAAAAGGTGCAAGTAGCTTAACTATCAGCAACGATAACAACGCAGATCTACTAAAAATATTCACATTATTATATGCTGACGACACAACAATCCTAGCTAAAACCGCAAAAGAATTACAGAAAAACTTAAACATTTACAGTAACTATTGCAAGGAGAACCACTTAAACATAAATGAAGATAAGACAAAAATAATGATATTCGGTAGAAAGGGGAGGGTAGGAAATCAGAAATTTGTACTAAATAATAATATAATAGAAATAGTTTCTAAATTTAAATACCTGGGAATAATCTTCTCAGCTAACGGTTCTTTCTCAGAACACAGGAAATATTGTAAGATGAAAGGTACTAATGCTATGTTCAATCTTCTCAGAAAATGCCATACACTAAGCTTGCCCATAGATAGTCAAATTGATCTATTTGATCAAACAGTACTACCTATACTAACCTACGGTTGCGAACTATGGGGTATGGAAAATTGTGACATTTTAGAAAATGTTAGACTAAGATATTTTAAGATGATTTTAAAATTGAACACAAAAACACCAAATTATGTAGTCCTAGGCGAAACAGGCAAACTCTATATAAGATCATTTATTAAAAAAAGAATGTTACACTTCTGGATCAAAATAGCGACCGGCAAAGAAAGCAGGATTTCTAAAATAATTTATAACATTTTACTTAAAGAGCACCTGGTTGAAAAATGCAAATGGTCCGCCAATATAAAGTTACAATTGGAACAACTAGGATTAGGATATATTTGGTTAGAACAATATATAATAGACACTAAACTTTCAAAATCAATAATTAACTTACGTATAAATGATCAAAGTAAACAAGAACTTTATGAGAGTATGCAAATAAGCAATAAAGGTAAATTATATAGCGCTCTAAAATATAAATCTGACTGGGAAAATAGTCCACCCTTTTTAAATAAATTACATCTGAAAGAAGCTATCTATATACTAAAAATACGAACAAGTAACAATAATTTCCCTGTTGAACTGGGTCGCCACTCCAGAATAGATTATAATTTAAGATTATGTCCCTTTTGCTTAAAAGATATAGGAGATGGATATCACTATTTACTCCAATGTGTGCACTTCAATGCCCAACGAAAAATGTATCTAAAAAAATATTACTATAACAGACCTAATGTAGAAAAAATGTCGGAACTGCTTAATTCTAGCTCTCTAAAAGAACTTAAAAAACTAAGCATATTTTCAAAAATATTAGTATCTGCTTTTAAAAAATGAGAAAAAGGTTAGAAATGTTTAAGTATTTTAACTTGTTGGTTTGTCAATATGATATTGAGAGATAGTCGTAGAAGAAATGTAATATACTAAGCCGCAAGAAAAATTGTGAATGATTTCTTAAATGTTTGTTCTCACTATGTTAATGCCGTGCAGGTCTAATGAAAGTGATTTACCTGTATGTCTATGTTAGTAAATTAAGTTGTAGTTTTTTTGTTTTTTTTCTTTGTTAGTTTTTTCCCCCCAAAAATTGTGTTATAAACTAAATTATCCCCCCTGAATTTTCTTTTAGGATACCTTTAATTAATAAATTTTTTATTACTTTCATTTTATTACTAATATTGGTTTTACTATTATTGTTCAATTTATTATTCACAAATGCTATAATTTTCTTATGTTTTTGACTATGCCTTTATTGTACCTATGTACTATGTGGCAAATAAAATATTGTTCATTGTTCATTGTTCATTGATAGCCGAAGCTTGAGTGTTATTGTTTTGAAATTTTTTTGTTCTCGCAGTAAACTGTGGACCACAAATAAAATTGATAAAGATAACGATACCGCAGAGTTCTTGAACTTGTTTTATTTTAAATTGTTATGGACCTCTTTATTATGATTATTATTACGACTCGTTAAATCGGATTCAATGAATATAGTTGTATCTTTATTAGAAGTCTCTAGATTCTGCTAATCTGTAGCCCAAGCTAGGGGTTCCTTGACTGACAGGTCTATGCAGTAATGTAGTTATATTCGTGATAATTATCTTCAACACCTTTCTCAACAACGATAGATCAAACAACTCCAGTTGTTGAATAAACAATTTTATTTAAATTGTAGACTCAATATAAACGATCAATAAACTTCATCAACTGGTGGCAACATAAGTATCAATAAAATGGCATTATATGTACATGTATGAATATAGCGACTTCACTCTACAAACGTTTAAACTGAACTCTTTAAGGAGGTCGGGACTTTACAAAGAAAACGATCATCGAAGATTCTACAGGGTCTTAATACGCATTTTAACCTCTTTCTCTATAATTACTACGATCCAGAATTATCCCCCAATTTCCACGGGATTTGAACGAATTATTTTATTTAAACTGCCCTCAGGGCATAAAGGTCAAACCTTGGTCGCTTTGGACTCTGATACGCACTTGTTAAGAGGTCAATGCCTTACTACGTCATTCATTTATGACCGAGATTCGTAACATCCCCCCCCTTCTAAAGCTTTATAATTATTTCCTTTACATTTTAACCATACGAAAAATGTTAATTTTAAGGAATAATTATAAAAGAAAATATTCCGGGAAAAACAATACAGTTCAATTGGCGATCCCAATAATTCAATCGAACTGATAACAATAACATAATAATATATGCAATATAAATTCATCTTATCAAATGGCTTAACTATAGTCATTCAATCATTCAATTTTTAATTCAAAACAATGGACAATTAAATTGTTTATCTAAATCTTGTATACAAGAAAAATACATAGGGTTAAACATTATACAATCTAATAATTTCCATTCCATTATCATTCCACGTTAATAAAAACTCTCTCGTTCATTTAATTTATAAACTAATATCCTTTACATTTGTAATCAAACAACAAAAGAAAAAATCACTCAATGTCTATGCAGACACGACTTATTTTTTCATAAGGAGAAAAAAAAACAACGCTCTTGATGAAAAAAATACTACTAGACCTGACCTAATTACACAACAACACGATCATTTTCTCGACAGTATTTTTTTTTTTTTTTTTTTCAGCCTGTAGGCTTGGACAACATTAGACAACTGTCGGTGACGCGACACAGAAATTGAGGTCAATTCCGCCTTTCTCTCTCTCTCTCTCTCTCTCTCTCTCTCTCTCTCTCATTCTCAATTGATTTTAACAATGTTGACATCGCTATGCAAATTTACCTCATCACAGCCTAGGTCAAAAAAATATTGCTACGCGATTAAATAGTTATCGTATTAAATGAGCATTCTTTAACATCTATCATCTCAAAATCAAATTCATTTATTTTATTTTGAGAACATTAAACATAGTCTGTTCACGAATTAAAATAGTTTATAGCAAAAATCATTAAAAATATTTCAATCTTTCATTTTACCATGACCTTTCGACGTCATTATTTTCTTTTTTAAAAGAGTTCACATCGTAGCAGGTTAAATTGAAACATTCAGACAATCATGGATTTACTTAAACAAATTTGGTTAATTTACTTAATTAACTATCAATTAAAACAAGTTATATTATCTTCATACAATCTTAGTACTACACAGTAAGTACTTATTTTCTTTAGATTACATTAAATACAATATTATTGAAGTAGAAAAGAGTTAAGCATAGGCTACTATTAATTTTTTTTTCATAGCGAAATCAATGTAACAATTTATGTACAAAACAAACTGCTGGTTTGACTGGTGTGGTAAAACATTTCATTTCCAATCTTTTCAGTGGTGTACATTGCTCTTTTCCATTTTCCATAAAGGTTTTATTCATTAGGTTCTAGGTTCTCCTGTTACTTCACAGTGTTCAGGTCTACCCAATCTTTTGCTTTTCAGTCCAATTCATTCAATCTATTTTAACTAATACAAAAAAAAAATAGATTAGCTTTACAATCTTGACATGAAATCCTTAATTAATAATACATTTGTTGAACATTGGTATGTCAACATTATAAATTTTCAACCATGAAATTCTCAATCATTCTGGTTTGCAGTGTCAAATCAGTGGCACATCCTAAATTTTTACAACATAAGGATTACAAAGTTTTATTAGTTTCTACTTTTGGTCTGCTTTTCATGTAACAGTATCCTAAAAGTGAAAAATCATATATAATACATTTCTTGGAATTCTTGTTAGTCATAGTTCTGCCTTGCTGCAACTATTTTTACCCTACATTATCATACATTCAATGATAATATTACAAATGAATAAATTCACATAGAAGAAATTTGCATACTGACTCAGTGCAATTATTTCAACAACAGTACATGATAAAATAAATTTCCATAGTACAATCATAAACATTTCTCAATACTTTAGTGATAGAAAATTCTCTTTTCTTAAACCCATTTACATCTTTATCAATCAGATTATCCTCTCTGCCAAATGTTTCAATTATCATTTCCAGAGATTCTCAAACATATCTTATAATCAGTCCACATTTATAATGTCCTCTGATTTAGAAACCAATTCTGCGGATAAAACTGATCTTTTTCTCTTATAGCAATTATTTTTAATGCTCAACCTAACAAGTTTGTTTAGAAATATCACACTATAATGATATTTACTCTAACAATACTTTTACTCATTCCTTTTTCTTCACAAGTAAGGGATTTAGTTTTAAAATAGTAAGTTTGGTAACTAACTATCAGTGAATTTGTCATTCAATTCATCCTGTACTCCAGGCATAAATTTTACAAATAAGAGTAACAATGTTAACAACATCAAGCTTATTCCAATTGTTTTCAGAAGGTAAGGCTTTATCATTTTCAAATGATATAATATTTTTGCCTTTCTTTCATCACACAACAATGGCATCTGCATGTGAGCAGTGTACAATTTTTTTCTAACAAACACAGTTATGTCAGACAAAAAATATATGTACTTATCTAGGTACTTGCTCAGCCCAAGGAGATCCAATTCGGTCTGCCATTCCTCTGGAAGTAGTTTGAGTGGTCCTTGGACAGTGGGTCCAAAGATTGGTCCATAGGCTCCTCGACTTTCCGGATGGGATTCAGTTGACCTCTCCTGCTCCAGGCATAAGTTCTTTAGGACAGGATTGAAGAGTTCCGGGGCGAAGTTGGTCCTTTGATCTGTCGGTATGGATTGTGGTAACCCATAGCTTTTGATAGTTCCGGTCCAGCTCTCAGCACTCGTTTCTTCAGTGATGCTCCTCCAATCTTCATCTGTACCGGCAACTGCAGGTTTGCATTGTTGTTTGAACATGCTGTGGTCTATATGTTCATAGACATCAGTAGTAGGATTTTCTTTCTCGTCGACAGCTTTCTCATGCAACTGTAGCAACTCTGGGTCTACTCTCTGTTCAGCAATCAATTCATTTTGTGATGACTTCTTTGATTGATTTCCTTTCGGACAATCTTCAATCATGGAGAAAATAGTAGTATCAAGTTCCACTTCTTCTTCCCCTTTCTTCTCTCGTGGGAGAATTTCTTCTTTCTTTTTCTTTTCTTGTGAGAGAATTTCTTCTTTCTTTTTCTGTGGTGTCATACCATTTATGACATCACCTACAGGATAAAGTTCTTTTCCTTTTCCTGTCTCCACCATAGGACTAGGGTCGGGATTTTCCTTCACAATCAGTTCAGGTCTCACCCTCCCTTTCGCCAAATCATTTGCTAGGATAACGGATGTGCCCTCAACAGGAAGTTTTGATATTACTCCAACTGTCACATATCCTGTCACCAAGTCAGATGTGAGGTATATCCTATGTAGAGGTATTTCTTCTTTCCATTCAAAACCTCTCAATAGGACAGTCTGTCCTGTCAATGTATTATCATTCAATGGTAATACATCTTTAAGCAGCAGTGTTAATGATGCTCCTGTGTCTCGTAATATTTTTACGGACTTCAGTGGTCCTTCCTTTTGTAAGGCCACACAACCTTCACTAATGAACGGTTGAAAACTGCACAGGGTCTTTGTGTCAGTTTCATTCTTCCCTTGACCATGACTTTCGGGTGTGGTTTCATCTTTCGATGACTTCAGACTCTTTTCCGAGTCAAAAATACTTTGGTCTACTTTTTCGTCTCTGTGGACTTGGACAACCAATCCAATAGTAGCCATTCTGTATTTATAATCAGGATATTTATCCTCATTATCTTCAGTTGTAGATTTCTCTACCTTCTGACTTTTGCTCTCAGGCAAATCCACCCTCAGTGTTTCTGGTTTAGAAGAATCTTTCTTCGAATTCAGTTCGTTTGTATCTTCGCTTTCTTGTACATTCTGTATTTGTGCATGGCTGGCACACATGACCACTTTGTTAGGTCTTTTATCTTTCCTTATACTCCAACAGTCTTCGATGCTATGTCCTGTCCTTTTACAAAAAGTACATTGGACGTTTTTGTTGATAGGTTTTTTATTAACATCATTTTGTTTCACAAAATGCTCTTTTTCACGATGTTGTTGTTGTGTGTTTTCTGCTGGCCGTTGTGACCGATTAAAATTCTTTCCATCAGCTGTCCTATGACACAATGTGTACTGTTCAGCTAAATCAGCAGCCTTATGTGGGTCAGTGATATCACGCTCGGATAAATACATTCTTATATCCGGCCTCACTTTGTTAATAAAATCTTCTAAGAGAATGATATCTTTCATTTCTTTTAAGGTGGAGATATTTCTGGATTTTATCCACTGATCCATTAACTTTTCTTCTGCTCTAAGGAAGTCTAAGTGTGTTTGGTAAGGGGACATTGTGTACTGACGGAACCTTTTCCGATAACTTTCCGGTATTTGGTTATAGGCTTTAAGTACAGTATCTTTAATGATTTCATAATCATTTAAATTCTCCTCTTTTAACAATAAAACACAATCTCTTGCCCTTCCCTGAGTAAAAGCTGTTCTGACTAATATTCCCCATTTATCTTCTGGGAACTTAAAATCTCTGCAAGAAATTTCAAAGGTCTGGAAGAAATTAGCTATTTCACTTTCTTTATCAATGTAGGTAGGGACTAGCTTTTTCCATCTGGCCATCTCTACATCACTATGAGATTCTTTTTTAGTAGCTCCTATCTTCGCTAGTTCTATTCTTTCCTGACTTTCTCTTTGACTTTGCTTATCTCTTTCCTGACTTTCTATTTCTCTTTGACTTTTCTTATCTTCCATCTCAAGCTCAAGACGTTTTTGTTCTATCTCCATCCGTTTCATTTCTAGCTGAAATCTAAACTGTTCGGACATAGATTTCGACGTCTGACCTTCAACTTGATATCCCTCCGCGCTTGATTCTACTTTCAACTTGCCACTCGCAATCAACACATCTTTTATCTGCTGTGTCAACACAGTCCTCGATGGTGTAGTCTCAGTAACTTCTATCTTTAAGATCTCAGCGATCTCTTTTAACTTCTTTATTGATAAAGTTTTCAGAACTTCTTCTTCTGGATTTTCAATAAATTCCATTCTTTAGTTAAGAGATTTATAAAGTGGTAAATTTTTCCAACTTACGTTTTTCCAATCGGAAGAATAATTTCAGCGTTCTTAGGCTTGCTCAGTAGGTCACTGCTCCAACACACAACACAACACAACTTGAATATATGCTTCACTATACAACTATATCGGACGAAGACCCCAAACTGTTATGGACCTCTTTATTATGATTATTATTACGACTCGTTAAATCGGATTCAATGAATATAGTTGTATCTTTATTAGAAGTCTCTAGATTCTGCTAATCTGTAGCCCAAGCTAGGGGTTCCTTGACTGACAGGTCTATGCAGTAATGTAGTTATATTCGTGATAATTATCTTCAACACCTTTCTCAACAACGATAGATCAAACAACTCCAGTTGTTGAATAAACAATTTTATTTAAATTGTAGACTCAATATAAACGATCAATAAACTTCATCAACTGGTGGCAACATAAGTATCAATAAAATGGCATTATATGTACATGTATGAATATAGCGACTTCACTCTACAAACGTTTAAACTGAACTCTTTAAGGAGGTCGGGACTTTACAAAGAAAACGATCATCGAAGATTCTACAGGGTCTTAATACGCATTTTAACCTCTTTCTCTATAATTACTACGATCCAGAATTATCCCCCAATTTCCACGGGATTTGAACGAATTATTTTATTTAAACTGCCCTCAGGGCATAAAGGTCAAACCTTGGTCGCTTTGGACTCTGATACGCACTTGTTAAGAGGTCAATGCCTTACTACGTCATTCATTTATGACCGAGATTCGTAACAAAATACATTTTTTATAAGAGTTATCTATCTTTGCAGGTGCGTCGATAAAAAACAAAATTGTTGGGGGACGGGAGGGAAGTCCAGGGTTCTTTTGGTGTATGTGTGGGAGGGGGGGGCGAGAGGGGAGGTTAAGATGGTTCTTAGAGGTGCAATAACGCGCCCCCGGATGTCTAAAAGATACCTTGATTCGCAAAAGATTCCCCCCGCCCCCCCCCCCCCCCCCCCAAAAAAAAAAATAAAAAAAAAATAATTCGCCGGAGATAACATAAACGAAAAATATAAATTGGAATTTTTTTCAACATCACTCGTTGTACATGTATATTTACATATCGCATCCTGGTGCTTGGGCTAGACCGGCTAGACCGGCTAGACCGGCTAGACTATATATTATAACTTGAGGGCGATCGAATTCAGTTTCGGTTTCGGTGCCAAAAGTAGGCAACGTGCAGTCTCTTTTAAAAATCGATTGTTTTGGTAATTTCGGTTTATGTTTCGGTTTCGGCCGTAGGTGTACTGAAACATTCGGTTTATGCCGAAAGTAAACGTATAACTTTCTAATTATAACAGAACAAAGATAACGTCTAATTAAGTATTTTTCTGGTTCAACTTTAAAAAAAATATATTTTATTTAAAAGACTTTACAATAAATTAAACACTTTTTTTTCTCGGTAAGAAGGTGTGACGCGCAAGGCACAGGAAGACTAAAAATGAATTATAATAGTTGACTATAAAACTATTGCAGTCGATTGGTACAGCGAACTACATCTCTGGTCCCAGTATCTTCACGTGAGGTCGAGGTTCAATATGGTCTTTTTTTCCCCTCGTCGTTGCTTCCCTTTCTTTTCCCCTCTCACACGAGTTGTTTATTTCTTCGGCGAAATGGCAAGAGGCGTTCGAGAGTACAGATAAGCTCGCGAACAATGACGTCATCGGAGTCTTTTTTTTTTCCACCATTTTTTTTCCTATCTTTTATAGGATTTTAATATAGATCTAATGTGAATCCTTCTTTTATACATACAATAAATATATTATTATATATAATATGCATAATATATTGTATATATTAAATTCATTTTAAATTGTGCAAGTGTGCCAACTGAAACAATTCAATTACGGCCTTGAACTCCAGGCAGAAATAATTGGCCTTGAATCTAATTACAGTTGACCTCAATGTGGTTAATACCCGCGCCAAAAAAAAACAACAAAAAACAAAAAAAAAATAATTTAAAACAAAAAAAAAAGATAAGGAACAATAACTCTTCATTTCTTTTCTTTCTATAATTTTCTTCTCTAATGTAAATAAATGTCTGCCTACTCAAGCCTTCAATGCATGATTTTTAGTTGAGAAGGCAACTCTATCCAAACATCGTCAAACTTCGGATTACTTCCCCTCACTTATACATAACCTTTGAACTTCCGTAAAATTGGGGAATACGTTAGAAAGTAAGTAGAAAAAAAAAACAGGGGGGGGGGGGCAGGGGAGATAATTGATATGAGTTAGAGTAGGAAAGTTAATTATTTGATGATTAGCTTTAAGAAATTATATATACCTTGCATGATAGTTTCACCATTAAGTATTCAAATGAAATGTATACCTGATTACGGGATTAAATTATTTTATTTATAGTTTAAAATGTAAACTGCGCATGGCATGAATAATAATAATAATAAATCAAATTTAGTAAAATTGCGTTTTTGAAAAGATTGTTTGAAAAGTTTGTAGACTATATATATGTGAAAATAAATAATGTGAAATTAATTAACAAAAGTAATTGAGTAGTTATCTTACAAAAGTTGCAAGGGTCAACAAAATGGAGATTTTGAAGAAACCGACGCTGTTACTTATCTTATATGTTACAGGCGCTCCTTCTATAAAGAAGATTATTGCGTCCTACGTTCATTCGTGGTCCGAGTCTGTAGTCTTGCATCTTTATTAATGTTTCAAATGTAAAGTTACTTGTTTCTCTGGTTTGTTCAAGCAACCCAGTCCATGCCCGATGCCACTCGAGAAGAAAGAGTACGTATATGCATTTGTTCTCGCATTAGGGATAAGGACAGTGTTTTTGTCTTTATATTTATCTGAACATTGCAACAGGTTGTTATTGGGTTGTATTTCTAAATTAGAAACCCCTCTTTGTTTGTTATTACACACTCTGCAAGTACGTCTTAAACCAATAGCTTAGTGTAACAACTAAACGTTATTCTTATTCCCAACACCCTTGTATAGCATATTATGTTAGCACATTACAATAGCACATTACAGCCATTCACTACCTATTCATACACTTCCACTAGATATCCATGAACAAAACTCACTCTGTCCAGCCAGTCAAATAAAGAATAACACAGAGCTATCAGGTCACTTACTCCGGTCAACACATTACAATAATACAGTCCAATGTGTGCCTCTAAGTCTCAGTCGGTTTATAATCATTCCGTCCCTTACACACTCACAGTAACACAGTCACTATTACCGTCACACACCAGGAAAGTTAACTTGTTATTTTTTTAGAACACAACAATGAAGTTAACTATGCTGTTGTTATCCCTACCCAAGTTGTTAGTCTTAATTGTTAATTATTACAGGCAACAAAAGCTCCCTAGGGACATTTTACAGACTTTATTTTTAATGTCAACGAAAATGGCAACAACAAAAAAATCTAAAATTTTGTGAATGTTATTTAATTTAATCGCTTGGCTTTCAAATTACTTTTAGAATTGTAAATTTATCTTTAACTTGTCTAATTCTTTTTGTTTGGGCCAAAAAAAATGACTTAAAGATGTGATCTGGAAATAAATATCAGCATGATGGCTTGAAAATGAAAGGCAGCTAGAAGAACTAGCCCAATCCCGAATTCTGTGGATAGCTCTTACTGCTAGACGGACAAACAAGCCAAACAAGCAATGATGAACAAAAGCCAAATCGTTTTTTTTTAATAGGTAGGTGTTAATTGTGTTAGTTACGGCCTGACGGAGTGACTACTCTTTCAGTCTTTGCCCGCATGTAAGTCCGTGCCTAGCGCTTTGACTCCATCTGTAGACTTGGCGTAGCAGGACGGAGTGAACATTTGAAGGAAGGTCGCCCTGTACTTGGCGCTCATGGCGTAGTAGAGGAATATGCCCACGGAGGAGTTGATGGTCTCCAGGAGGAAGGTGAAGGACATTACGATCCAGTAGACGTCGTAGAGGTAGAAGGAGTAGTAGGGCCCCATGGCGTTGTAGATGAGGTGGCCCACGCTCACACTGTAGCACGCTATGTAGATCACGGCCATGGCCGTCACCATGCTGATAGTTTTGCCCACCTTCCGCTCGGCGTTTTTGGAAGTAGAGTTGTCCTTCCCGTGCGCCAAGCCGCGGCGCCACTGGGACTGGCGCCGCAGCTCCACGGCCAGGACGAGGGTGAATATCGCCACAAGGATGAACGAGATGAGCTGGACGCACATCTGCAAGGTCAAGATGATGTTGATCGAGGCTTGGTGAGGGTCGAAGGTCATGCTCATGATCGTCCGGTTGGTCAAGACGTCAAACCTCCAGACGCTGCTGACCCAGGCCCAAGGAAGTATCATGGTCAGGGACAGAGAGAGGAAAATCGTCACCATGGTGACGACGGTGACCCGAGCGGTGATGATGCTCTTGACCTTCATCGGGAACACGACGCACATGCAGCGCTCGAAGGTAATGTACGTGGTAATGCAGTTTGTGATCCGGCTAAAGGTGGAGCGCGAGACGCCTCCGATGACGATCTGCACCTCGAAGAACGCCACGGGCAGCCCGGCGTTCATGAGCGACGGGTTGTTGCAGGCGCTGAAGGCCAGGGCCGACAGGAGCGCCCCCAGGTCGGATATGGAGAGGGCAAGGAGGCTCAGGTTGATCTTGTCGCCGAAGCCTTGCCGTATGAAGATGCAGATGTTGATGACGTTGGCGATGACGCCAAACAAGGACACGATTGCCAGCAGGTAAGCGATGTTGATGTGGTAGATGTACAGCCAGAATTGATCAGACGGCGACTGATTCGAATAACTCCATCTTCCATTGGCTGCCATTGTTTTGGTACAAACTCCAAAAAGTCGCTAAGCTCAATTTAAATAAAAATCCTCTCCTTTATTTAAAAAAAAGAATCGGCCAACTGTTGTTTGTGTTTTTGTTTTCAACCAATCCAGACCTAAATATTATAACTCTCTTGAACTGCCTGTAGCATTACAGCTTAGGCTACTAACAAAGAAAAATCATCCGACTTCAGCAAATATGACAACATCTAATCCTAAGAACTGGTAAGATCTGGGAAGAATTGAAGCGACCGACAAGAGACCGTGGAGAGTGGCGTGCTTGGACAGAGGTTCTATGTTCCACAAGGAACCCAGAGGACAGATGATGATGAATCGAACTAAAAGTGTTTTTTTTTAAACGTATAGTTTCTTAAAGTTTTAGTTTTCAGTCTTCCGTTGATTTAGATTTTAAACTATGCTTTAACAATATGTATATGTCTTATAACAAATAATGTGAATAAATATATGTTGAAACGTATGATACGAGACGAAATTTAGACTTCGTCATATCTTTTCAATTATTTCAACACTTTTTTTCGATGTCTTTTACGTAGAAATTTGAATTAAACGAAGAGTAGAACACATTGTTGATCTATCACAGTGTAACTACTTCTCTTCTTATGTACTCTTTGTGTTCAAAACTACTCACGCTTAATAATTACCCTTCACCGCCCCTCTCCCCTCTATCCTACACGTCTGTGTGTTTTAATTACTCAGAAAATGTTCCCCCTAATAAGATAATGATGATGCTTCGAGCGTAACGGTTTTTAAGCAAACTAGATTTTCGCCTTTAATCCTAAACCTTATACACTTGTTGGCTTCTTTTTTTTTTCAAAAGTAACAAAATCTATAATTAAAAAAAAAGATAATGCCACGCCACGCAGGGCGAATCAGAAGGAGATGACGGAATAAAAAAAAAATCTTATTAAATGGAATTCATGCGGAACAGAATTTTATGACACATTTTAAATAATTCTAACTAGGATCTAATTGATGGTCTTGTCTTCCCGAAAAGTGTACGCCGAAATCACATACAAACGAAGTTTTCCAGAATCAAACTTGCAAGGTGTTAAACCCTGCAACCGAAAGGGCTATAATCATGTTAGAATCGACGACTCCACATAGCAATTATCCCTCCTGGTAAACTTTTCTTTCACAATCCAAAGTGTGAATTACTATTATCAGGAAATTGAAAGGGGTGATGTGATTGGACATAAAGTGATTAAATGAGTTTGATAATTATTAATTTTTCGTATATTTAACTTCATAATTTTTATTTTATATAAAAAATCCGATTTCTTCCAAAGACGTCATCATATATTAATACGGGGTTTCACTCGTGCGGAACATTTTGCTGTTGTTCTCCCATCGAGCGTCTCCAAAGGTTTGTAAAGGGCGCAACGCCCCACAAATACAGGGGTGGTTAATGAAATACCAGGGGTACGAAACGAAACCGACAAAACTTCATTGTACGCGAACATGATATGTAATCTACGGAACGATCTAGGAACTGCATATTTTATTTTTTGCATGGACAGTCTGGGCCTGGCAGAACTCGCGGAAGAGGCCTTATTAGTGGGACCAATGGGAATAAAGGCATGGGCAGCATCATACAGTAGAGTGAAAGAAGGGGCACAGTGTGGCACCAAAGACCACCGTAGACCATCTTCAACCGTCTAGAGCAGGGGTCGGCAACCAGATCAGACTTGGCACGCAGAGCGATTTTCAATGGAACGCTTAAACAAAGTCCACACAAAAAAAAACAAAGTCCACACAAAAAAAACAAAGGACAATTCAAGTCTCTTCTACAGAAATTGATTGGTAGTTCATGTTGACTTTAAAGCTGAATCAACTAGAATTCCTTTTGTTGTAATTACGCGTGTAGCATGTAGTACGCATGTCGTATGCCTCCAAAATATAGGAAGACTGTGTAGACGTATTCAGAAATGAAGAACGAACATCATAGAGTTCAATTTATTCTCATATTCTTCATAATAATTGGACATGAAAACAATATAATGATATCTACAAGAGGCCGGATGGTCCTGCGGTTAGTTCACCGGACTGTCAACCGACATGTCGCGGGTTCTATCCTGCCGCCGACCGATCCCTGCCACCCTGCACGAGTTTTTAGCCTAGTGGACGTAATAATCTTCTATCTGGAAGGAACGTCTGTAAAACATATAAGACTACAGAAACCAAGTTCTATGTGTAGTTTACAGTGTTCTGTGTATGCCTCTTAACCGTATCGAAAAAGTCTTAGAGACTAAACTTATCTCATCTTATACATTAAAGACGCTTCTTCTATAAAGTGGTTTGAGACTAGTCCGTCATTTTTATCAGTGTATTAAATGATGTTATGTTACTGGTTTTACTGGTTTGTTCAGGCAACCCATTCCATGCCCGGATGCCACTCGGGAAGAAAATAGTACTCTTATGCATAATTTGTTCTCGCATAAGGGATAAGGAAAGTGTTAATTGTCCTTATGTTTATCTGAGCTTTGCTACATGTTGGGTTATATTTTCTCGTTTATTATTACTACTTTACTCCTTGCCCTTCTGTCTTCTAGTGTTTCTAGGTTTTAGTGATTTAACTATGAGTGTTACTCTTGTCAGTTGCGAATATTCGTTAGTAATGAACTATAATCATTTTGTGACTCCTTGCAAGAAACTGACTTGCAGTTTCCGATTCCGTATTTGTATTAGTCAATGCGTTTGGATGGATTAATTAGATAAACATGACAGTGACAAAAAAAAGTATACGGTAATTAAAGTGAGTAACCAAGTAATGTGTAGTCAAAACAATATGGCAGACAAGTATTTTAGGGGGAGGGGGGGATAGTTAAAGTGCATTATGTTTTACTTCTTTTTTCTGGAACCCATTAAAATGGATTGGCGTATTGTGGTCAGAGGGGCGCACTGTTGCCGTTGTGCACTCTATAAACAATTATTAACACAAGGCTTAAAGACTACACTACACATTTTTTTTCTTGAAAAACAATATTAGCCCGAAAGTTTCTGTTGATACTTTAAGACGTAACGTGCAAAAGAAAATCTAGAGAATAAATTTGAAAACAAATAAACAAAACTGTGTGTGCCATGTCGTGATTAAGAGCTTAGCTGAATGATTTAATCAAGGCGCCATAGCTGGCCAAAGTTTATTTTTTCACTGGTCTGCTGGCTATTAAAAGGGTATAGAGGGGAGGAGGAACGGGGACAGCGGCCTACGGCGGTGGGGAGGGAGGGTTTATGGTTTGTATTGAATCCATCGTTACCCTTTCCTCCCATCAGTCTTCATTATAGATCATGGTGATGTATGCAACGCAGAAATTGTGATGGAAAGAATAGGAAGGCGTGTCTTAACTGCTCATAGGGAACTATGGGAGGGCGTGTCTTAACTGCTCGTAGGGAACTATAGAAAGGCGTGTCTTAATTGCTCGTAGGGAACTATAGGAAGGTGTGTCTTAACTGCTCGTAGGGAACTATAGAAAAGCGTGTCTTAACTGCTCGTAGGGAACTATAGGAAGGTGTGTCTTAACTGCTCGTAGGGAACTATAGGAAGGCGTGTCTTAACTGCTCGTATGGAACTTCAGAAGTCTTTTAAAAGAATGTCTAAAATTTGTTTTTTAGAGATATGAAATCTTTTTTTATATTGTTATATATTTCTGGTCATATCTAGAGATTTCTGAAGTCTGTTTAAAGATTTATAAAGTCCTATTTACTATAGTATTTACATATATTTCTGAAGTTTAGTTAGCGAAGTCTGAAGTTTATTTAGTGACACTAAAAAAAGAGTCATTCAAGAGGAGTTTAAAGACCTTCCTCTTCAATTAATCATAAAGTTTTTTGTTTTGTTTTTATAGCGCATTCACAACTGAAACGTGGAACCAGAGCGCACTGAGCATGCTAACATAGCATGGATAGGCGCGCTATATAAATCATCATCATCATCATCATTATCATCAATGTTAAGTAAGTAGCTTAGATAATCATTGGTATAAAAAATAAAGCAAACTAAATATCTTTTTAAAAAGCAAGCTATCTCTCTCTCTCTCTGTCTCTCTCTCTCTCTCCCTCTCTTTCACTCTCTCGCTTTCCTCTCTCTCTCTCTCCATCTCTCTCTCCCTCCCCTCTCTCTCCCCTCCCTATCTCTCTCCATATGAAAACGTAACTCCATGGTGGTCAAAATCAAATTGTTAATAACTTGAAACTACAACAATAAATATATTTTAAAAACATTAAATGCTTTGTCCATATGTGTATTTATTTCCATTTGATTGTGTAGCCAATACAACACGTGATTTCAATGTGTTGGTGATGTAAGTACTGTTTAAAAAACACACACATTCGGTATAATCCAGGCAGAGCTTATTCTTGCTTTGGGTATGGACTCATTTCCCGAAACCAAGATTACATTTTATGACTGTAAGAGATCGGAGAGCTGTAATAACATGTGCACACTTTAACGAAAGAAATGAACGGGTTACGCATGTTTTACCCTATGGCCAACTCTGAACTTAAGTTAACAAACGAAGCTACTGATAATCTACGCCAACCTGCAGTTGGGTTTAGGCTAGGATCCCCCCGTTGCGCTACCTAATTTATTGCACCTCGAGCTAAGTGAAACGTAAGTAAAAGTGATTCATTAAATATTGAGAATAAACAAAGAATATAAATATCTCAACCCTCATGGGGCTTACACAAAACGGTTGACGTATAATGTACGAGGGACCTAAATTGAACTGACCACTTTAAACATGAACGCAGCTTATAACGGCTGGCGATTCCGACAGAAAGAATTTATTTTATGTGTCCTCGGACAACATAAATCTCTTAAACTGGCCCGCGTGCAGTCTGCGTGCCGTAGATCGCGTGCCCCCCCCCCCCTTGAGGCAAGATAGACAAGTAAAACTTTCAAAACCCATGAGGAAACCCATCTTGTCTATTATACCATCGCAACGCCCCCTCTCATACCATCATATGGACATTAGCTCTCTAATCGCCCGGGAGCCTGTAGTTCGTTCCGTAGCCCTGTGTTCAATTCGACTATTCCCCAAAGGGAGACCAGCCCGAAGACTGCGCAGAACACGGCTGTGAGTTATATGCCTTTGCTCCTCAAGGGAGTTGCACAGCGATGGTGCTGTTTTACTTCCGGCTTCGGGGATCTTACTTTATTTATGGAAATGCACCCACGCAAAAAATAAAATGCCCTGATCGGTCATTTCCTGTTGACCTATAAATTTGAAACCACGCATGCGCAGAGGGAGAAGGTGGAAGGAGATTTAAAGGTTATGCACGCAAGGTTTCAGGCATATATTATATTATATCTATCCGCGCTTGCCTCCATTTCGTTTTCATCTTACAACGACTGAGCATGCGCAGATCAACGCAAAAATATTTCTTCCGGTTTTCCGTTTGCTTTTTTTAATTTGCACATTAGGTCCCTTGTGTTAACGTATTCATTCGTTGCCCAAAAGCAACTGTAGACTCTAAGTAAGTAAAGTACCCGTCGAACCAAATGTAGCCACAGGGCCGGTGAAGCAGCGTTCACCCTGTTTCTGTGGCTATGACATGCACAGGGATTGTGTGGCCTGCACAATGCCCAAACGCCCTTTACTTTAAACACAGATAATGTCAGGTACCCAACTCTGATGCGAAGACACAGGGACACCTTCCAGGCCAGGGAACCAATATTAGCCTTTACCAGGATTCGAACCCAGATTCGGTAGGCAAAGCGAACGCGCTGCCGGCTCGGCCACCCGTGCACCTTATAACTTGTATTCCAGCGTTCTATCTATAAGCGTGCATAGACTAAAATCCACTAACCGGCGTCATGCTTTTAGAGGACTAAAATCCACTAACCGGCGTCATGCTTTTAGAGGACTAAAATCCACTAACCGGCGTCATGCTTTTAGAGGACTAAAATCCACTAACCGGCGTCATGCTTTTAGAGGACTAAAATCCACTAACCGGCGTCATGCTTTTAGAGGACTAAAATCTACTAACCGGCGTCATGCTTTTAGAGGAGGTTATATATTTACTTTGTTACGCTCAATTATTTTATTTGTGTTTCCTTTGCGTCCTACGCTCGTCCGTCTGAGTCTAGTCTTACATTTTGATAAGTGTTTTAAACGATGTTAATAAGTTACTGGTTTTCCTGATTTGTTCAGGCAACCCGTTCCATGCCCAAATGTACTTACAGGATGTTATTTTAAAAATATTTATTTTCGTCTTTGGCAGGCTGTGGGCAGGGAAGAGAAATTTAAATTCAAGAGCACCCACCGCCACCCCACTCAACACTGTATAGAGGGTGCCACTTTTTTTAACAACAACAAAATTTACTTTTTTTTTGTGGTTGTACCTTTGTCGGTATGTGTGTGTGTGAAAAGCTATTAATAATAATAATACTTCTTACATTCATAACAGCATTCGACAAGGGCAGTCAACTCTTCACTGGTGAAAGATCGGCACGTGCGATTAGCATTTCCTTAATGAAATTCCGAGGCGGCAAGCTGTCAGCCAATAGCATTTCCTCGCCTCATTACTCTCGTGATGAAAAGCGCGTGAGCGGTGACGCAAGCAAAACTTGAGTACGCAGACACACAATAAGAAGAAGAAACGGTTGTAGTAGAGAGTATGTGAGAGTCTCAAGTTGTGACACGGCGAACGTAACAAAGTTTTGTGATGACAGACATCTGGCATTAGAAACACTTGGCCCTCACAAAACAGGGAACAGTTCATTTGCGTTCTTTCTAAGAAATCATCGCGATCATATGTTGCCTTCATATTATAATACTATTTATAGCGTTTAGAAATTTCGGTACTACACTATCTCTACGCAAGTCTAGAGTAATTTAAAATTGTACATTGATGTTAAATATTAATATGTTTGTCTGTTATCGGACTGATCGTTGTAGTTTATGTTTTTTTCTTATTTGATTTAAGGTTTAGTAGTGAGATTCCCCAGGTGCGCCTTCGAGTTCATTGCACTTCGGACATAATCTATCTAGGACAGAGATGAACAACATTCTTTTCTTATAAGGAATTCGTTACATCAAGACTGATTATTCTTTAAAAATGCATTAACCTTATTATCAATATGAATTAGAAAGCGGCCGGTAGAAACTCTGTAAAAAGAAAAGGCTAGGCGGGCCAGTTTTGTGGCGTGCGGGCCCCACCTGGTGTAATAAAATAAGTGGAATATAAAGAGTTGCGACAAATTATTATTCGGAGACCCGAAAGGAGACAATTGACTATCGAGACTGAATATATTTAAGAAATCGGGAGCGGGTGGCGGGGGGGGGGGGCAACCTGACCTTTCGACCTTGAGGACAACAATACAACTAAATACTAGGAGCAGACGAATATGTGAAGAGACACAGCCAAGGCAATGGGGGTTGGGAAGGAGAAGGGGGGAGCACACAATAGTATGGGACGATAACTCCACTCAAACTGACATCGTGTTGTTTTCTCGAAGCTTC
Organism: Anisus vortex; assembly: GCA_949126835.1. NCBI lineage: Eukaryota > Metazoa > Mollusca > Gastropoda > Planorbidae > Anisus > Anisus vortex. The sequence goes on along the minus strand of OX421497.1, from coordinate 2,021,566 downwards.
CAACTTCGCTAACAAGCTCCAGCTAAAATACGTGCAATTAAATTTCTATCATAGTCTAGTCCCGCAGGGGTCGGCAAACTACGGCACGCGTCCCAGACCTGGTACGCCCAGGGATTTTCAATGGCACGCGGAAGAGGCCTTAAAAGTCTCTTCAAGTCTCTTTTACGAGAAATTTAGTGTTACAGAAGGTTGACTTTTAGGCTGTTGGCACGCTGAATAAATTAGAAATCCTACTTTGGCCCACTGTTATCAAAAGGTTGCCTACCCCTGGTCTAGTGAACAAAAACTTTTATTTTAATGCTGGCAACTCGAGGCCGACCGAAATAAATTCGGTTTCGGTTTTCGGCGCCGAAAGTAGGCAAACGGCCTCTTTCTGCGTAGTTTCGGTTTCGATCGCAGTAAAAAATGTTAGCGTTTGGTTTGCTTTCGGGATTCGGCCGAAACTGATATTGACTTTATACATATTTTCATATACATATATATATTAACTTAAGAATTCTGGTTTTGTTACTAGGTCCAAGTGACGAGGGGAAAAATCAAGACCCTCAACTCCCAACTTCACAATAACATTCGTGAAATCCTATCACTACACTTTAAGTGAGATAATAAGCCCAAGGGAGATAAGCCAGGAAATTCGCGTATCGAAATAATTATCAAAAGTTATTCCCCTTTTATAATATACGCATTTTATACTTTTTTTTTTTTTTTGTTAATTTCTTCTTTCTTTTTTACATATTTTTATGACTAATTTTTTTTTACAAGTATACAGCATTTAATGTTATTTTGTGTGTGTGTGTGTGTGTAGGCAAAACTATAACATTCTATGAAGTGTTATAGAAACAGAGTATAAACTTCAAGTATATTCAAAAACGGTATTTACAAATCCCGTTTCCTATTTTCACGGTTGAAAAAAAAAGTATTCATACACACACTTGTAGCACCTGTATAGGTGCAGGATAATAATCATACAGGCGAGAATGAACTGCTCATACCTACAAATTAGCAGCAGCGGCGGATTTAACAAGATTAACGAAATAATTAAGACTATTTTGGTTAGTTTTGGGGGCTAATCACTGGGGTGGGGTGGGGTATGTTGTGTTTTTCTCACGTCACTAGCTAACACAAACGGGGAATCTTCTCGTGTTTATTGCTCCATGTCAATACAGTCTTTTCTTTCCCGCTCTTTTCTGTCTTTCTCTTTCTCTGGCGTTCTCTTTTCTCTATTATATCTTTTCTCGCCTTTTTTTTTCTCTTTCTGTTTTCTCTCCCATCTTTCCCTCTCTCTCTCTCTTCTCTCTCCACTCTCTCTTAGTTATCTTCTCTCTCTTTCTCTTTCTGTTTCTCTTGATCTTTCTGCCTCTCTTGCTTATCCCTCCTCTCTCTCCCCCCACCCCCCCCCTCTCTCTCTCTCTCTCTTTCTAATGTTACTAAAACATGACTAGCCGGTGCTACTGCCAATTGAATATAGTGGTTTATTTGTCCATGCCAAGCGAAATGTCTTTCCTTTAGACTGAATAAAAAAACAACAACTACTGTCTCTGTAGAAGTCAAAATATTTTTCCAGCGCTTCATTAAGTTTATTATTCCTGGCTTTGTTCTTCCCGAGTGGCATTCGGGCATGGAATGGGTTGCTTTAGCAAACTAGGAAAACCATTAACTTAACATCATTTAAAACATTAATAAAAATGCAAGACTAGACTCGGACCACGGATGAGCGTAGGACGCAAAAATCTTCCTTTTAGAAGGAGCATCTGTAAAGGAGTGTCAATAAAAACTAAATGTCGGTCCTTGCTATCTGTGGAGAACTTTTCATTAGGGTTCACAATCTATAAATAGATTCCGTCGCTATTGTGTATGACAGGAATAGGCGGTTTATCTCTGCAGAGTCTGGGCACAATACAATATAGAGGCTCCACTATATATGATGCTTTAAAAGTTTTATGTTTGTTTGAATAGTGTAGAATTAACAGTAAAATAATTACGTTGACCTAACAGTAAAAGTAATTAAGGTGACCTAACAGCAAAAAAAAATTAATGACCTAACAAAAATAACATAACAGCAAAAAAAAATTAATGACCTAACAAAAATAACATAACAGCAAAAAAAGTAAGTTGACCTAAAAGAAAAAAAATAATGTTGACCTAACAGAAAAATAAGTATGTTGACTTTAATGTTAGCAATAATGTTGACCTACCTGTTTATAAACTGGACAGGCGTAGTTCTGATACCACTGGGCCCGGTTGTCCCGCCTAATCTGGTACATTGACCACCGGTCCATTATTACATCCGGGTTCTTTTAAATGGACTCACAGGTATCGTTCTCTCAGAAACATGATTATTCTCAAAGAACTGGTCACTAAACCTTTTAAATATGTCTTGTCCAAACAGGAAATGACCACTAAGCTGTCCAGTCGTGGTCCCATGAACGGGGAAGGATGTTTTAAGTCCAACCGGAAGTAGACTAATATATAACAAACCGGATTTCAGAAGATTTAATGAAATGTTCAATGTCGCGATGCCATTAGAGAAATATGTATGGAGAAAGACATAACGTCTTGGTCACATAGTCTGTCTGAGTATAGATAAGAAATACATCTATATCGATAGATTAAGACTGGCGTGTAGACGAATATATACGATTGACTGCTTTATTGATTTTAAAGAGAGAGACGAAGAAATTGGAGTTAAGAATGTGGTTAGTTATTTAGTTAGGAGGAAAAAAGATACACAATAAGATAAATAGGACCTAGACAGATAGATAGATAGATAGATAGGTAGATATATAGTTAGATAGATAGATAGATAGATATATAGTTAGATAGATAGATAGATAGATAGATAGATAGATAGATAGATAGTTAGATAGATAGATAGATAGATAGATAGATAGATAGATAGATAGATAGATAGAAAGTGATAGTTATAAAGATTGACAAACGGGCGGATAGAAATAGAGACTGATATACACAGATAAATAGACATAGATAAATGGCACAAAAAAGCTGGAATTATAGAGTAGCAAATAGAAAGAAATATAGATAGTTTCAAATACATAATAATAATTAATTATGGTAATTTATGAGCGCTTTTATAGGACTTTTTGCGATCGCAAATTCCAAAACAAGGGTTTTTCAAGTTAACACACATAGCAGAAATATCAAAGCAAGCGGTCGATCTTATTATAGTCTTTGATCAAAACCAGTCATAAACACTCTAATTCCGAGAAGAACAAAAGAAAACAAATTGCACACAAGCAAGTTAAATAAACTTCCGAGAATGAATTACAAGGAACTATTTTCTTACTTGGTAATCAAATATAATGAAAAAAAGACCAAGAACGATCCCTCCGCTTGAGTAAAAAAAAATATGTTTTGAAATTAATGTTTCAGCGGAAATGGCGCTTTTACGGGAGAGAGAGAGAGGGGCGTCATAGCAGCCACCTTGCCTGTTAAGTGGGTCTCGCTACACAGGTACAGGTACAACGAGGAAGTAGATACAGGTAACTTACATGTAACTAATGGAATTTACTTTTTGTCTTCTTTTTCAACGAAGAGTTTTATAAGTGAACTCGTTTGCCGCGGTTTACCCCGAGAAACTGTGTTTGCCGCCCTCGTTGTGTAGATCAGTAGTTTACCACCCTCGAATAAAAAAATATCAGTTTCTAGTGGCTTTTGTCTTTAATAAATAGATCTTTTCTTGAATCACTTGATCTATAGTCTAGTTGAGCCATATGTATAGTTGTAGTATTGCAACAACACTAGTAATTAACAATTTTTTATTTTTTTTTAAAGTATGCTAATGTACTGTGATGTTTATACAGAAACGATGATAGATAGATAGATAGATGCATAGATAGATAGATATATAGATAGATAGATAGATAGATAGATGCATAGATAGATAGATAGATAGATAGATAGATAGATGCATAGATAGATAGATAGATAGATAGATAGATAGATAGATAGATAGATGCATAGATAGATAGATAGATAGATAGATAGATGCATAGATAGATAGATAGATAGATAGATAGATAGATGCATAGATAGATAGATAGATAGATGCATAGATAGATAGATAGATAGATAGATGCATAGATAGATAGATAGATAGATGCATAGATAGATAAATAGATAGATAGATAGATAGATAGATAGATAGATGCATAGATAGATAGATGCATAGATAGATAGATAGATAGATAGATAGATAGATGCATAGATAGATAGATAGATAGATAGATAGATGCATAAATAGATAGATAGATGCATAGATAGATAGATAGATGGATAGATAGATGCATAGATAGATAGATAGATAGATAGATGCATAGATAGATAGACAGATAGATAGATAGATGCATAGATAGATAGATAGATAGATGCATAGATATATAGATCGATAGATAGATAGATAGATAGATGCATAGATAGATAGATAGATAGATAGATAGATAGATAGATAGATGCATAGATAGATAGATAGATAGACAGATAGATGCATAGATAGATAGATAGATAGATGCATAGATAGATAGATAGATAGATAGATAGATGCATAGATAGATAGATAGATGGATGCATAGATAGATAGATAGATAGATAGATAGATAGATAGATAGATAGATAGATAGATAGATAGATAGATAGATTGATAGATAGATAGATAGATAGATAGATAGATAGATTAATGGAGTAGTGGATGGCTGATCTTTTTGTTTGTAGTGGATGGATTAATGGATAGATAGATGGATAGGTAGGTAGGTAAGTAGATACAATAATACTATATTGTAAGAAACCCCCAGATTATAAAGCCCCAACATTTATTTTACTAACTCGCAGATTCCAGCCACAGTTACACAACTGACCACTCGGTATGTATAGAGTTATAAAGCGCGGGAGAATATTTATATACGACACAACGTGATAAAGCGACACACGCCACGACACACACACACCGCCACGACACACACACACCGCTTTATAATTAACTCCACCTGAACACAAATATCGCAGTAAATTCCTTTTTACAACAAACACAAATGAGAATGTCGTGAAGTGTTAAAATCTTAACAGAACAACCAGTTTACACAAATTGAATACGACTTGTTCTTAACAATAGTTAGAACTTAAAACTCGAGAGCATATTCATTTAGCGAGCCACAAATCGAGGGCAAAAATTTACGAAGTCTATTTTTTTTTTTACTAATTTTTTTTTATAATACACTATGTAATGTAAGCCCTCCATCCCCATTCCGACCCCTCCCCCCTTTTTTTTTCCTTCTCTATTTCCATCTTATGAATTTGGCTGGAAGTGAGAAAGAGAGAAAAAAAATATAGTGCAGTCGCGTGCGTTGTATGTGTGTGTGTTTACGTGTGTGTGAGTGTACGTCATGGTTGCGTGTGTTAAGGTGAGTTCTAAACCAAGATAACACACGCACGTATCTTTTCGTGTGCGGGGTTTAGAGTGGAGTGGATGGGAAGGAGGGGGGTATTGGGGTCATAAAGTTATATTTATTATGAGACCAACGTTAATTCTTGGGTTTAAAAATATCTTGAAAAGAATGTTGATTATTGCTCTAGACTACTTGTTATACCATTTTACTCTAATCATAATTTTTAATAATGTTTGCATAAAAATATTATTACATAGATGATAAAAGACGACAGATAAATAGATGATAGACGATAGATGGATGGTAGATTTATTGATAGATATTTAACATATCGAGATGAAATAACGATAAATATGTAGATAAATGTTAGATAGAGAAATAAAGGATATATAATAGATTATAGCAAGATCGTACGTTACATAGATATATCATACAATATAGATGATCGATTATAGAGAGGTAGAAAAACAGAAAGGTAGATAGATAGATAGTTATAATGTATATGATAGATTATATATTATAAATATTATAAATAGATGGACAGTGGACATACCGATAGATAGAAAGATAAATAAATATATAGATGGATAGATAGATAGATAGATAATAGCTATATATAATATATATATATATATAGATTACAATTATAAATAGATGGACAGACAGATAGATGGATATATAAATAGATACAACTCGTTAGCACAAATGCGATATCCTAAAAGTGAAGAAAGTATGTGTGTTATACAAAACGGGCGTTGCATTCATAGTCCTTTAGATGACTTCCCCAACAACGTCACCCCATTCACCTACGCCTTAAGGGCGCACGCCAAAAAAAAAAAAAGGGTGGGTGAATCTCGCCCCGTGCGCCAACTGTATTATGTTCAATGATCAAAAGTGAAGTAGATTTCAAGATATGAGAAATACGATATAATTGGGAGAGGGCAGGTCCTTTTAAGATATTGGGGGATGAAAGCAGGAAGGGAGCTTAAAATGAGAATTTAAAGTTTCACGGTCCCACTTTAATTCGCGAGTGCCTTTTAATATGAAAGAGGCGTGGCTTTTTAAGGGAAAGGGGCGTGTTTTTTTAAGGGGAAGGGGCGTGTGTTTTCAGGGAAAGGGGCGTGTTTTTCAGGGAAAGGGGCGTGTGTTTTCAGGGAAAGGGGCGTGTGTTTTCAGGGAAAGGGGCGTGTTTTTCAGGGAAAGGGGCGTGAGTTTTCAGGGAAAGGGGCGTGTGTTTTCAGGGAAAGGGGCGTGTTTTTCAGGGGAAAGGGGCGTGGCTTTTTAAGAAAAGGGGCGTGACATTTAAAGGGAAAGAGACGTGGCTTTTTAATGGAAAAGAGGTGTGTCTTTTAACGCGAAATGGGCGTGGCTAATATGAGAGGTTAGGCGTGGCCATG